>JAJHPC010000010.1:11124142-11290804 GCA_024447665.1 Juncus inflexus
GTGCACCAAAACGTGCGTTAGAGGACAAAAACTAGTTTAGTAGCCTGAATAGGTTTAAAATTTGGCAAATCCTAAGTTAGCGATCTAACCAACTCCCTTACAAATTATGTAAATGTGTCATGGAGAATTTATGGGACCACTAAGATTTTTTTTTGCTAAAGGCACCAAAATATTGCAAGACATCCACTTACAATAGATATGCATCAACAATACGTCTTAGATTCCCCAATAATGATGTATTGTTAGTTAGGTGATGTATTGCATGGCCCAAATTACGTTACAAGACGGGATTTGTTGGCATTATTACTTTGTATTTATTTTCTACAAGAACGAATTATTTGACGTTAATATTGGTCATATTATTATTATGCCAGAGAAAAAATGTACTCAATATGAAGTCTTGCTGAGAGAAAATAATCTTTAGTGTGCCGAATTTTAGCGACTAAACTTTGTAATCTTCAAATTTGATGGCCAGAAAAATTTCAATTCTTCAAAATCGGCTCTCCACGAAAACTAGACCTCGATATGATTCCGGAATGACGAAATTTGCTAAAATCGGACAAACAAGGTGAAATCTATGCACAAAAACGTGCGTTAGAGGACAAAAACTAGTTTAGTAGACTGAATAGGTTTAAAATTTTGTAAATCCGAAGTTAGCGTTCTAATCAACTCCCTTACAAATTATCTAAATGTGTCATGGAGAATTTATGGGACCACTTAGATCTTTCTTTGCTAAAAGCGACTAAATATTGCAAGACATCCACTTACAACAGATATGCATCAACAATACGTCTTAGATTCACCAATAATGATGTATTTTAATTAGGTGATGTATGGAATGGCCCAGATTACGTAACAAGATGGGATTTGTTGATATTATTATTTTGTATTTAATTTCGACGAGAACGTATTATCTGATAATAATATTGGTCATATTTTTATTATGGCAGAGAAAAAAATGTACTCAATATGAAGTCTTGTTGAGAGAAAATAATCTTTTGCGAGCCGAAAGTTAGCGAGTAAACTTTGTAATCTTCAAATTTGATGGCCAGACAAATATTAATTCTTCAAAATCGGCTCTCCACGAAAACTAGACCTCGATATGATTTTGGAATGACGAAATTCGCTAAAATCGGACAAACGAGATGAAATCTATGGACAAAAACGTGCGTTAGAGGACAAAAACTTGTTTAGTAGCCCGAATAGGTTTAAAATTTCGCAAATCATAAGTTAGCGATCTAACCAACTCCCTTACAAATTATCTAAATGTGTCATGGTGAATTTATGGGACCACTAAGACCTTTTTTTGCAAAAAGCACCTAAATATAGAAAGACATCCACTTACAACAGATATACATCAACAATGCGTCTTAGATTCATCAATAATGATATATTTTAATTACGTGATGTATGCCATGACTCATATTATGTTACAAGATGGGATTTGTTGACATTATTATTTTGTATTTATTTTCTATTAGAATGTATTATCCGACATTAATATTGGTCACATTATTATTATGCCAGAGAAAAAAATGTACTCAATATGAACTCTTGCCGAGAGAAAATAATCTTTTGTGTGCGGAAATTTAGTGAGTAAACTTTGTAATCTTCAAATTTGATGGCCAGAAATATATCAATTCTTCAAAATCGGCTCTCCACGAAAACTAGACCACGAGACGATTCCGGAATGACCAAGTTCACTAAAATCAGACAAACGAGGCGAAATCTGTGCACAAAAACGTGCCAGAAGACAAAAACTGGTTTAGTAGCCTGAATAGGTTTAAAATTGGGCAAATCCTAAGTTAGGGATCTAACCAACTCCCTGACAAATTATCTAAATGTGTCATGGAGAATTTATCGGACCACAAAGATCTTTTTTTGCTAAAACAACCTAAATATAGCAAGACATCCACTTACAACAGATATACATCAACAAAACGTATTAGATTCACCAATAATGATGTATTTTAATTAGGTGATGTATGGCATGGCTCAGATTACATTACAATACGGGATTTGTTGACATTATTATTTTGTATTTATTTTCTACGAGAACGTATTATGTGACATTAATATTGGTCATACTATTATTATGCCAGAGAAAAAAATGTACTCAATATGAACTCTTGCTGAGAGAAAATAATCTTTAGCGTACCGAAACTTAGCGAGTAAACTTTATAATCTTCAAATTTGATAGCCAGAAAATATCAATTCTTCAAAATCGGCTCTCCACGAAAACTAGACCTCAAGACGATTCAGGAATGACCAAATTCGCTAAAATCGGACAAACGAGGTGAAATCTGTGCAAAAAAACATGCGTCAGAGAACGAAAATTGGTTAAGGTTTTGCCAAATTTTACACCTATTCATGGTACTAAACCAGTTTTTGTCCTCTAACGCATGTTTTTGTGTACAGATTTCACCTCGTTTGTCTGAGTTTAGCGAATTTGGTCATTCCGAAATCGTCTCGAGGTCTAGTTTTTCATTGAACGATTTTGAATAATTGAAATTTTCCTGGCCAGCAAATTTGAAGATTACAAGGTTTACTCGCTAAATTTCGGGACACTAAAAATAATTTTCTCTCGGCAAGACTTCAAATTAAGTACATTTTTTTCTTTGGCATAATAATAATATGACCAATATTAATGTCAGATAATACGTTCTCGCAAAAAATAAATACAAAATAATAATGTCAACAAATCCCATCTTGTAACGTAATCGGAATCATGTCATACATCATGAAATTAAAACACATCATTATTGGTGAATCTAAGACGCATTGTTGATGTATATCTGTTGTAAGTGGATGTCTTGCTATATTTCGGTGCTTTTTGCAAAAATAGATCTTAGTGGTACTATAAATTCTCCATGACACATTTATAAAATTTGTATGGGAGTTGGTTAGACAGCTAACTATGGTTTTGCCAAATTTTACACCTATTCATGCTACTAAACAAGTTTTTGTCCTCCGACGCATGTTTATGTGCACAGATTTCACCTCGTTTGTCCGAGTTTAGCAAATTTCGTCATTCCGGAATCGTCTCGAGGTCTAGTTTTTCATGGAGTGCCGATTTTGAAGAATTGATATTTTCCTGGCCATCAAATTTGAAGATTACAAGGTTTACTCGCTAAATTTCGGGACACTAAAAATAATTTTCTCTCGGCAAGACTTCATATTGAGTACATTTTTTTCTCTGTCATAATAATAATATGACCAATATTAATGTCAGATAATACGTTCTCGTAGAAAATAAAAACAAAATAATAATGTCAACAAATCCCATCTTGTAACGTAATCGGAGCCATGTCATACTTCACGTAATTAAAATATATCATTATTGGTGAATCCAATACGTATTGTTGATGCATATCTGTTGTAAGTGGATGTCTTGCTATATTTAGGTGCTTTGAGCAAAAATAGATCTTAGTGGTCCTATAAATTCTCAGTGACACATTAAGATAAATTATAAGGGAGTTGGCTAGATCGCTAACAAAGGTTTTGCCAAATTTTACACCTATTCATGCTACGAAACCAGTTTTTGTCCTCTGACGCATGTTTTTGTGCACAGATTTCACCTCATTTGTCCGATTTTGGCGAATTTGGTCATTTCGGAATCGTCTCGAGGTACAGTTTTTCGAGGAGAGTTGATTTTGAAGAATTGATATTTTTCAGGCCATCATATTGGAAGATTACAAAGTTTTCTCGCTAAATTTCGGGACACTAAAAATAATTTTCTCTCGGCAAGACCTCATATTGAGTACATTTTTCTCTCTGTCATAATAATAATATGAGCAATATTAATGTCAGATAATACGTTCGCGTAGAAAATAAATACAAAATAATAATGTCAGCAAATCCCATCTTGTGATGTAATCGGAGCGATGTAATACATCACATAATTAAAATACATCATTATTGGTGAATCCAATACGTATTGTCGATGCATATCTGTTGTAAGTGGATGTCTTGCTATATTTAGGTGCTTTTAGCAAAAATAGATCTTAGTGGTCCTACAAATTTTACACCTATTCATGCAACTAAACCAGTTTTTGTCCTCTGATGCATGTTCTTATGCACAGATTTCACCTCGTTCGTCCAAGTTTAGCGAATTTGGTCATTCCGGAATCGTCTCGTGGTCTAGTTTTTCATGGATAGCCGATTTTGAAGAATTGATATTTTCCTGGACATCAAATTTGAAGATTACGAGATTTACTCGCTAAATTTCGGCACACTAAAGATTATTTTCTCTCAGTAAGACTTCATATTAAGCACATTTTCTTCTCTGGCATAATAATAATATGACCAATATTAATGTCAGATAATACGATCTCGTAGAAAATAAATACAAAATAATAATGTCAACAAATCCCATCTTGTAACGTAACAGGAGCCATGCCACACATCACGTAATTAAAATACATCATTATTGGTGAATCTAATACGTATTGTTGATGCAAATCTATTCTAAGTGGATGTCTTGTTATATTTAGGTGGTTTTAGCAAGAATAGATCTTAGTGGTGCCACAAACTCTCCAAGACACATTTACCTAATTTCTAAGGGAGTTGGTTAGATCGCTAACTTAGGTTTTGCCAAATTTTACACCTACTCATGCAACTAAACCAGTTTTTGTCCTCTGACGCACGTTTTTATGCACAGATTTCACCTCGTTTGTCCGATTTTAGCGAATTCGGTCATTCCGGAATCATCTCGAGGTCTAGTTTTTCGTGGAGAGCCGATTTCAAAGAATTGATATTTTTCTGGCCATCAAATTTGAATATTACATGGTTTCCTTGCTAAATTTCGGCACACTGAAGATTATTTTCTCTCAGCAAGACTTCATGTTAAATACATTTTTTTCTCTAGCATAATAATAATACGACCAATATTAATGTCAGATAATACGATCTCGAAAAAAAATAAATTCAAAATAATAATATCAACAAATCCCATCTTGTAACGTAACAGGATCCATGCCACACATCACAGAATTAAAATACATAATTATTGGTGAATCTAATACGTATTGTTGATGCATATCTATTCTAAGTGGATGTCTTGTTATTTTTAGGTGGTTTTAGCAAGAATAGATCTTAGTTGTCCCATAAACTCTCTAAGACACATTTAGATAATTTGTAAGGTAGTTGGTTAGATCGCTAACTTAGATTTTGCCAAATTTTATACCAATTTATGCAAGTAAACCAGTTTTTGTCCTCTGACGCACATTATTATGCACAGATTTCACCTCGTTTTGTCTGATTTTAGCGAATTCGGTCATTCCTTAATCATCTCGAGGTCTAGTTTTTCGTGGAGAGCCGATTTCAAAGAATTGATATTTTTCTGGCAATGAAATTTGAAGATTACAAGGTTTACTCGCTAAATTTCGGCACACTGAAGATTGTTTTCTCTCAGCAAGACTTAATATTAAATACATTTTTTTCTCTAGCATAATAATAATATGACCAATATTAATGTCAGATAATACGATCTCGAAGAAAAGAAATTCAAAATAATAATGTCAACAAATCCCATCTTGTAACGTAACGGGAGCCATGCCACATATCACGAAATAAAAATACATCATTATTGGTGAATCTAAAACGTATTGTTGATGCATATCTATTCTAAGTAGATGTTTTGTTATATTCAGGTGGTCTAAGCAAGAATAGATCCTAGTGGTCCGATAAACTCTCCAAGACACATATAGATAATTTATAAGGGAGTTGGTTTGATCGCTAAGTATGGTTTTGTCAAATTTTACACCTATTCATGCAACTAAACCAGTTTTTGTCCTCGGACGCACGTTTTTATGCACAGATTTCACCTCATTTGTCCGATTTTAGCGAATTCGGTCATTCCGGAATCGTCTCGAGGTCTAGTTTTTCGAGGAGAGTGGATTTAGAAGAATTGACATTTTCCTGGCCATCAAATTTGAAGATTACAATGTTTACTCGCTAAATTTCGGCACACTGAAGATTATTTTCTCTTAGCAAGACTTCATATTAGATACATTTTTTTCTCTGGCATAATAATAATATGACCAATATTAATGTCAGATAATACGATCTCGTAGAAAATAAATACAAAATAACAATGTTAACAAATCCCATTTTGTAACGTAACGGGAGCCATGCCACACATCACGTAATTAAGACACATCATTATTGGTGAATCTAATATGTATTATTGATGCATATCTATTCTAAGTGGATGTCTTGCTATATTTAGGTGGTTTTAGCAAGAATAGATCTAAGTGGTCCCATAAACTCTCCAAGACCCATTGAGATAATTTGTAAGGGAGTTGGTTAGATCGCTAACTTAGGTTTTGCCAAATTTTACACCTATTCATGCAACTAAGCCAGTTTTTGTCCTCTCACGCACGGTTTTATGCACAGATTTCACCTCGTTTGTCCGATTTTAGCAAATTCGGTCATTCCGGAATCCTCTCGTGGTCTAGTTTTTCGTGGAGAGTCGATTTTGAAGAATTGATATTTTTCTAGCCATCAATTTTGAAGATTGGAAGGATTACTCACTAAATTTCGGCACACTGAAGATTATTTTCTCTCATCAACACTTCATATTAAATACATTTTTTTCTCTGGCATAATAATAATATGACCAACTTTAATGTCAGATAATACGATCTCGTAGAGAATAAATACCAAATAATAATGTCAACAAATCCCATCTTGTAACGTAACAGGAGCCATGCCACACATCACGTAATTAAAACACATCATTATTGCTGAATCTAATACGTATTGTTGATGCATATCTATTCTAAGTGGATGTCTTTTTATATTTAGGTGGTTTTAGCAAGAATAGATCTTAGTGGTCTCATAAACTCTGCAAGACACATTTAGATAATTTGTAAGGGAGTTGGTTAGATCTCAAGCTTAGGTGTTGCCAAATTTTACACCTATTCATGCAACTAAGCCAGTTTTTGTCCCTCACGCACGGTTTTATGCACAGATTTCACCTCGTTTGTCCGATTTTAGCGAATTCGGTCATTCCGGAATAGTCTCGTGGTCTAGTTTCTCGTGGAGAGCCGATTTTGAAAAATTGATATTTTTCTGGCCATCAAATTTGAAGATTAGAAGGATTACTCGCTAAATTTCGGCACACTGAAGATTATTTTCTCTCAGCGAGACTTCATATTAAATACATTTTTTTCTCTGGCATAATATTAATGCGACCAATATTAATGTCGGATAATACGATCTCGTAGAAAATAAATACAAAATAATAATGTCGACAAATCCCATCTTGTAACGTAATGGTTGCCATGCCACACATCACGTAATTAAAATACATCATTATTGGTGAATCTAATACGTATTGTTGATGCATATCTATTCTAAGTGGATGTGTTGCAATATTTAGGTGGTTTTATCAAGAATAGATCTTAGTGGTGCAATAAACTCTCCAAGACACATTTCGATAATTTGTAAGGGAGTTGGTAAGATCGCTATCTTAGGTTTTGCCAAATTTTACACCTATTCATGAAACTAAACCAGTTTTTGTCCTCTGACGCATGTTCTTATGCACAAATTTCACCATGTTTGTCCGATTTTAGCGAATTCGGTCATTCCAGAATCGTCTCGAGGTCTAGTTTTTCGAGGAGAGCGGATTTAGAAGAATCGATATTTTCCTGGCCATCAAATTTGAAGATTACAATGTTTACTCGCTAAATTTCGGCACACTGAAGATTATTTTCTCTCAGCAAGACTTCATATTAAATACATTTTTTCTCTGCCTAATAATAATACAACCAGTATTAATCTCAAATAATACGATCTCGTAGAAAATAAATACAAAATAATAATTTCAACAAATCACATCTTGTAACGTTACAGAAGCCATGCCACACATCACGTAATTAAAATACATCATTCTTGGTGAATCTAATACGTATTGTTGATGCATATCTATTCTAAGTGGATGTCTTGTTATATTTAGGTGATTTTAGCAAGAATAGATCTTAGTGGTCCCATAAATTCTCAAAGACACATTCAGATAAATTGTAAGGGAGTTGGTTTGATCGCTAACTTAGGTTTTGCCAAATTTTACACCTATTCATGTAACTAAACCACTTTTTGTCCTCTGACGCACGTTTTTATACACAGATATCGCCTCGTTTGTCCGATTTTAGCGAATTCGGTCATTCCGGAATCGTCTCGAGAGCTAGTTTTTCGTGGATAGCCGATTTTGAAGAATTGATATTTTTTTGGCCATTAAATTTGAAGATTACATGGTTTACTCGCTAAATTTCGGCACCCTGAAGATTATTTTCTATCAGCAAGACTTATTATTAAATACAATTTTTTCTCTGGCGTAATAATAATAGGACCAATATTATTGTCAGATAATACGATCTCGTAGAAAATAAATACAAAATAATAATGTCAACAAATACCATCTTGTAACGTAACAGGAGCCATTCCACACATCACGTAATTAAAACACATCATTATTGGTGAATCTAATAAGTATTGTTGATGAATATCTATTCTAAGTGGATGTCTTCCTATATTTATGTTGTTTTAGTAAAAATGATCTTAGTTGTCCGATATATTCTCCAAGACACATTTCGATAATTTGTAAGGGAAATGGTTAGATCGCTAACTTAGGTTTTGCAAAATTTTACACCTATTCATGCAGCTAAACTAATTTTTGTCCTCTGACGCACGTTTTTATGGACAGATTCCACCTCGTTCGTCCGATTTTAGCGAATTCGGTCATTCCGGAATCGTCTCGAGGTCTAGTTTTTCGTGGAGAGCCGATTTTGGAGAATTGATATTTTTCTGGCCATCAAATTTGAAGATTACAAGGTTTACTCGCTAAATTTCGGTACAGTGAAGATTATTTTCCCTCAGCAAGACTTCATATTAAATACGTTTTTTTTCTCTGGCAAAATAATAATAGGACCAATATTATTGTCAGATAATACGATCTCGTAGAAAATAAATACATCATAATAATGTCAACAAATCCCATCTTGTAACGTAACAGGAGGCATGCCACACATCACGTAATTAAAACACATCATTATTGGTGAATCTAATAAGAATTGTTGATGCATATCTATCCTAAGTGGATGTCTTGCTATAATTGAGTGGTTTTAGCAAAAATAGATCTTAGTTGTCCGATATATTCTCCAAGACACATTTAGATAATTTATAAGGGAAATGGTTAGATCGCTAACTTAGGTTTTGCCAAATTTTACACCTATAAATGCAACTAAACCAGTTTTTGTCCTCTGACGCCCATTTTTTCGCATAGATTTCACCTCGTTTGTCCGATTTTAGTGAATTCGGTCATTCCGGAATCGTCTCGAGGTCTAGTTTTTCGTGGAGAGCCGATTTCTAAGAATTGATATTTTTCTGGCCACTAAATTTGAAGATTACAAGGTTTACTCGCTAAATTTTGGCACACTGATGATTATTTTCTCTCAGCAAGACTTCATATTAAATACATTTCTTTCTCTGGCATAATAATAATAATATGACCAGTATTAATGTCAGATAATACGATCTCGTAGAAAATAAATACAAAGTAATAATGTCAACAAATCCCATCTTGTAACGTAACAGGAGTCATGCCACACATCACGTAATTAAAATACATCATTATTGGTGAATCTAATACTTATTGTTGATGCATATCTATTCTAAGTGGATGTCCTGCTATATTTAGGTGGTTTTAAATAAAATAGATCTTAGTGGTCCCATATATTCTCGGAGACACATTTAGATAATTTGTAAGGGAAATGGTTAGATCGCTAACTTAGATTTTGCCAAATTTTACACCTATTCATGCAACGAAACCAGTTTTTGTCCTCTGACGCACGTTTTTATGGACAGATTTCACCTTGTTTGTCCGATTTTAGCGAATTAGGTCATTCCGGAATCGTCTCGAGGTCTAGTTTTTCGTGGAGAGCCGATTTTGAGAAATTGATATTTTTCTGGGCATGAAATTTGAAGATTACAAGGTTTACTCGCTAAATTTCGGTACAATAGGATTATTTTCTCTCAACAAGACTTCACATTAAATACATTCCTTTCTCTGGCATAATAATAATATGACCAGTATTAATGTCAGATAATACGATCTCGTAGAAAATAAATACAAAATAAAAATGTCAACAAATCCCATCTTGTAACGTAACAGGAGTCATGCCACACATCACGTAATAAAAATACATCATTATTGGTGAATCTAATAGGTATTGTTGATGCATATCTATTCTAAGTGGATGTCTTGCTATATTTAGGTGGTTTTAGCAAAATTAGATCTTAGTGGTCCCATATATTCTCCAAGACACATTTAGATAATTTGTAAGGGAAATGGTTACATCGCTAACTTAGATTTTGCCAAATTTTACACCTATTCATGTAACTAAACCAGTTTTTGTCCTCTTACGCACGTTTTTATGGACATATTTCACCATGTTTGTCCGATTTTAGCGAATTCGGTCATTCCAGAATCGTCTAGAGGTCTAGTTTTTCGTGGAGAGCCGATTTTGAGGAATTGATATTTTTCTGGCCATAAAATTTGAAGATTACAAGGTGTACTCGCTAAATTTATGTAGAGTAAAGATTATTTTCTCTCAAGCAAGACTTCATATTAAATTCATTTTTTTCTCTAGGCATAATAATAATATGACCAATATTAATGTCAGATAATACGATCTCGTAGAAAATAAATACAAAATAATAATGTCAACAAATCCCATCTTGTAACGTAACAGGAGCCATGCCACACATCACGTAATTAAAATACATCATTATTGGTGAATCTAATACGTATTGTTGATGCATATCTATTCTAAGTGGATGTCTTGCTATATTTAGGTGGTTTTAGCAAAAATAGATCTTAGTGGTCCCATATATTCTCCAAGACACATTTAGATAATTTATAAGGGATTTGGTTAGATCGCTAACTTAGGTTTTGCCAAATTTTACACCTATTCATGCAACTAAACCTGTTTTTGTCCCTCGACGCACGTTTTTATGCACATATTTTACCTCGTTTGTCCGATTTTAGCGAATTCCATCATTCCGGAATCGTCTCGAGGTCTAGTTTTTCGTGGAGAGCCGATTTTGAAGAATTGATGTTTTTCTGGCCATCAAATTTGAAGATTACGAAGTTTACTCGCTAAATTTCGGCACAGTGAAAGATTATTTTCTCTCGAGCAAGACTTCATATCAAATACATTTTTTTCTCTAACATAATAACAATATGACCAATATTAATATCAAATAATATGATCTCGTAGAATATAAATACAAAATAATAATGTCAACAAATCCCATCTTGTAACGTAATGGAGCCATGCCACACATCATGTAATTAAAACACATCATTATAGGTGAATCTAATAAAATAAGTGGATGTCTTGCAATATTTAGGTGGTTTTAGCAAAATTAGATCTTAGTTGTCCCATATATTCTCCAAGACACATTTAGATAATGTGTAAGGGAGTTGGTTAGATCGCTAACTTAGGTTTTGCCAAATTTTACACCAATACATGCAACTAAACCAGTTTTTGTCCTCTCGACGCATGTTTTTTTGCAAAGATTTCACCTCGTTTGTCGGATTTTATCGAATTCGGTCATTTCGGAATCGTCTCGAGGTCTAGTTTTTCGTGGAGAGCCGATTTTGAAGAATTGATATTTTTCTGGCCATCAAATTTGAAGATTACATGGTTTACTCACTAAATTTTGGCACACTTAAGATTATTTTCTCTCAGCAAGACTTCATATTAAATTCATTTCTTTCTCTTGGCATAATAATAATATGACCAATATTAATGTCGATAATACGGTCTCATAGAAAATAAATTCAAAATAATAATGTCAAGAAATCCCATCTTGTAACGTAACAGGAGCCATGCCACATATCAAATAATTAAAATACATCATTATTGGTGAATCTAATACTTATTGTTGATGCATATCTCTTCTAAGAGGATGTCTTGCTATATTTAGGTGGTTTTAGCAAAAATAGATCTTAGTGGTCCCATATGTTCGCCAAGACACATTTAGATAATTTGTAAGGGAAATGGTTAGATCGCTAACTTAGATTTTGCCAAATTTTACACCTATTCATGCAACTAAACCAGTTTTTGTCCTCTGACGCGCGTTTTTCTGGACAGATTTCACCTCGTTTGTCCGATTTTAGCGAATTTGGTCATTCCAATGCGAGGAGTTTTCGGGAGAGCCGATTTTGAAGAATGATATTTTGCCATCAAATTTAAGATTACAAGGTTTACTCGCTAAATTTCGGCACACTAAAAATTATTTTCTCTCAAGAAGACTTCATATTAAATACATTTCTTTCTCTCGCATAATAATAATATGACCAGTATTAATGTCAGATAATACGATCTCGTAGAAAATAAATACTAAAATAATAATGTCAACAAATCCCATCTTGTAACGTAACATGAGCCATGCCACACATCACGTAATTAAAATACATCATTATTGGTGAATCTAATACGTATTGTTGATGCATATCTATTGTAAGTGGATGTCTTGCTATATTTAGGTGGTTTTAGCAAAAATAGATCTTAGTTGTCCCATATATTCTCCAAGACATATTTAGATAATTTGTAAGGGAGTTGGTTAGATCGCTAACTTAGGTTTTGCCAAATTTTATACCAATTTATGCAAGTAAACCAGTTTTTGTCCTCTGACGCACATTATTATGCACATATTTCACCTCGTTTTGTCCGATTTTAGCGAATTCGGTCATTCCTTAATCATCTCGAGGTCTAGTTTTTCGTGGAGAGCCGATTTTGAAGAATTGATATTTTTCTGGCCATCAAATTTGAAGATTACAAGGTTTACTCGCTAAATTTCGGCACACTGAAGATTATTTTCTCTCAGCAAGACTTCATATTAAATACATTTTTTTCTCTGGCATAATAATAATATGACCAATATTAATGTCAGATAATACGATCTCGTAGAAAAAAAATTCAAAATAATAATGTCAACAAATCCCATCTTGTAACGTAACGGGAGCCATGCCACATATCACGTAATAAAAATACATCATTATTGGTGAATCTAAAACGTATTGTTGATGCATATCTATTCTAAGTGGATGTCTTGTTATATTTAGGTGGTTTTAGCAAGAATAGATCTTAGTGGTCCCATATATTCTCCAAGACACATTTAGATAATTTGTAAGGGAGTTGGTTAGATCGCTAACTTTGGTTTTGCCAAATTTTACACCTATTCATGCAACTAAACCAGTTTTTGTCCTCTGACGCACGTTTTTATGCACAGATTTCACCTCGTTTGTCCGATTTTAGCGAATTCGGTCATTCCGGAATCGTCTCGAGGTCTAGTTTTTCGTGGAGAGCCGATTTTGAAGAATTGATATTTTCCTGGCCATCAAATTTGAAGATTACAAGGTTTACTCGCTAAATTTCGGCACACTGAAGATTATTTTCTCTTAGCAAGACTTCATATTAAATACATTTTTTTCTCTGGCATAATAATAATATGACCAATATTAATGTCAGATAATACGATCTCGTAGAAAATAAATACAAAATAATAATGTCAACAAATCCCATCTTGTAACGTAACAGGAGCCATGCCACACATCACGTAATTAAAACACATCATTATTGGTGAATCTAATATGTATTGTTGATGCATATCTATTCTAAGTGGATGTCTTGCTATATTTAGGTGGTTTTAGCAAGAATAGATCTTAGTGGTCCCATAAATTCTCCAAGACACATTTAGATAATTTGTAAGGGAGTTGGTTAGATCGCTAACTTAGGTTTTGCCAAATTTTACACCTATTCATGCAACTAAACCAGTTTTTGTCCTCTGACGCACGTTTTTATGCACAGATTTCACCTCGTTTGTCCGATTTTAGCGAATTCGGTCATTCCGGAATCGTCTCGAGGTCTAGTTTTTCGTGGAGAGCCGATTTTGAAGAATTGATATTTTTCTAGCCATCAAATTTGAAGATTACAAGGTTTACTCACTAAATTTCGGCACACTGAAGATTATTTTCTCTCAGCAAGACTTCATATTAAATACATTTTTTTCTCTGGCATAATAATAATATGACCAATATTAATGTCAGATAATACGATCTCGTAGAAAATAAATACAAAATAATAATGTCAACAAATCCCATCTTGTAACGTAACAGGAGCCATGCCACACATCACGTAATTAAAACACATCATTATTGGTGAATCTAATACGTATTGTTGATGCATATCTATTCTAAGTGGATGTCTTGTTATATTTAGGTGGTTTTAGCAAGAATAGATCTTAGTGGTCCCATAAATTCTCCAAGACACATTTAGATAATTTGTAAGGGAGTTGGTTAGATCGCTAACTTAGGTTTTGCCAAATTTTACACCTATTCATGCAACTAAACCAGTTTTTGTCCTCACGCGCACGTTTTTATGCACAGATTTCACCTCGTTTGTCCGATTTTAGCGAATTCGGTCATTCCGGAATCGTCTCGAGGTCTAGTTTTTCGTGGAGAGCCGATTTTGAAGAATTGATATTTTTCTGGCCATCAAATTTGAAGATTACAAGGTTTACTCGCTAAATTTCGGCACACAGAAGATTATTTTCTCTCGGCAAGACTTCATATTAAATACATTTTTTTCTTTGGCATAATAATAATATGACCAATATTAATGTCAGATAATACGATCTCGTAGAAAATAAATACAAAATAATAATGTCAACAAATCCCATCTTGTAACGTAATAGGAGCCATGCCACACATCACGTAATTAAAATACATCATTATTGGTGAATCTAATACGTATTGTTGATGCATATCTATTCTAAGTGGATGTCTTGCTATATTTAGGTGGTTTTAGCAAGAATAGATCTTAGTGGTCCCATATATTCTCCAAGACACATTTAGATAATTTGTAAGGGAGTTGGTTAAGATCGCTAACTTAGGTTTTGCCAAATTTTACACCTATTCATGCAACTAAACCAGTTTTTGTCCTCTCGACGCATGTTTTTATGCACAAATTTCACCATGTTTGTCCGATTTTAGCGAATTCGGTCATTCCGGAATCGTCTCGAGGTCTAGTTTTTCGTGGAGAGCCGATTTTGAAGAATTGATATTTTCCTGGCCATCAAATTTGAAGATTACAAGGTTTACTCGCTAAATTTCGGCACACAGAAGATTATTTTCTCTCAGCAAGACTTCATATTAAATACATTTTTTCCTCTGGCATAATAATAATATGACCAATATTAATGTCAGATAATACGATCTCGTAGAAAATAAATACAAAATAATAATGTCAACAAATCCCATCTTGTAACGTAACGAAGCCATGCCACACATCACGTAATTAAAATACATCATTATTGGTGAATCTAATACGTATTGTTGATGCATATCTATTCTAAGTGGATGTCTTGCTATATTTAGGTGATTTTAGCAAGAATAGATCTTAGTGGTCCCATATATTCTCAAAGACACATTTAGATAATTTGTAAGGGAGTTGGTTAGATCGCTAACTTAGGTTTTGCCAAATTTTACACCTATTCATGCAACTAAACCAGTTTTTGTCCTCTGACGCACGTTTTTATGCACAAGATTTCGCCTCGTTTGTCCGATTTTAGGGAATTCGGTCATTCCGGAATCGTCTCGAGGTCTAGTTTTTCGTGGAGAGCCGATTTTGAAGAATTGATATTTTTCTGGCCATTAAATTTGAAGATTACATGGTTTACTCGCTAAATTTCGGCACACACGAAGATTATTTTCTCTCGGCAAGACTTCATTATTAAATACATTTTTTTCTTCGGCATAATAATAATATGACCAATATTATTGTCGAATAATACGATCTCGTAGAAAATAAATACAAAATAATAATGTCAACAAATACCATCTTGTAACGTAATAGGAGCCATGCCACACATCACGTAATTAAAACACATCATTATTGGTGAATCTAATAAGTATTGTTGATGAATATCTATTCTAAGTGGATGTCTTGCTATATTTAGGTTGTTTTAGTAAAAATGATCTTAGTTGTCCCATATATTCTCCAAGACACATTTAGATAATTTGTAAGGGAGATGGTTAGATCGCTAACTTAGGTTTTGCAAAATTTTACACCTATTCATGCAACTAAACTAGTTTTTGTCCTCTGACGCACGTTTTTATGCACAGATTTCACCTCGTTTGTCCGATTTTAGCGAATTCGGTCATTCCGGAATCGTCTCGAGGTCTAGTTTTTCGTGGAGAGCCGATTTTGAAGAATTGATATTTTTCTGGCCATCAAATTTGAAGATTACAAGGTTTACTCGCTAAATTTCGGCACACTGAAGATTATTTTCCCTCAGCAAGACTTCATATTAAATACATTTTTTTCTCTGGCATAATAATAATATGACCAATATTATTGTCAGATAATACGATCTCGTAGAAAATAAATACAAAATAATAATGTCAACAAATCCCATCTTGTAACGTAACAGGAGCCATGCCACACATCACGTAATTAAAACACATCATTATTGGTGAATCTAATAAGAATTGTTGATGCATATCTATCCTAAGTGGATGTCTTGCTATATTTGAGGTGGTTTTAGCAAAAATAGATCTTAGTTGTCCCATATATTCTCCAAGACACATTTAGATAATTTTTAAGGGAGTTGGTTAGATCGCTAACTTAGGTTTTGCCAAATTTTATACCTATTCATGCAACTAAACCAGTTTTTGTCCTCACGACGCCCATTTTTTGCATAGATTTCACCTCGTTTGTCCGATTTTAGTGAATTCGGTCATTCCGGAATCGTCTCGAGGTCTAGTTTTTCGTGGAGAGCCGATTTTTAAGAATTGATATTTTTCTGGCCACTAAATTTGAAGATTACAAGGTTTACTCGCTAAATTTTGGCACACTGAAGATTATTTTCTCTCAGCAAGACTTCATATTAAATACATTTTTTTCTCTGGCATAATAATAATAATATGACCAATATTAATGTCAGATAATACGATCTCGTAGAAAATAAATACAAAATAATAATGTCAACAAATCCCATCTTGTAACGTAATAGGAGCCATGCCACACATCACGTAATTAAAATACATCATTATTGGTGAATCCAATACGTATTGTTGATGCATATCTATTCTAAGTGGATGTCTTGCTATATTTAGGTGGTTTTAAATAAAATAGATCTTAGTGGTCCCATATATTCTCCAAGACACATTTAGATAATTTGTAAGGGAAATGGTTAGATCGCTAACTTAGGTTTTGCCAAATTTTACACCTATTCATGCAACTAAACCAGTTTTTGTCCTCTGACGCACGTTTTTATGGACGATTTCACCTTGTTTGTCCGATTTTAGCGAATTAGGTCATTCCGGAATCGTCTCGAGGTCTAGTTTTTCGTGGAGAGCCGATTTTGAGAGAATTGATATTTTTCTCGGCCATGAAATTTGAAGATTACAAGGTTTACTCGCTAAATTTCGGTACAATGAAGGATTATTTTCTCTCAACAAGACTTCACATTAAATACATTTCTTTCTCTCGGCATAATAATAATATGACCAGTATTAATGTCAGATAATACGATCTCGTAGAAAATAAATACAAAATAAAAATGTCAACAAATCCCATCTTGTAACGTAACAGGAGTCATGCCACACATCACGTAATAAAAATACATCATTATTGGTGAATCTAATAGGTATTGTTGATGCATATCTATTCTAAGTGGATGTCTTGCTATATTTAGGTGGTTTTAGCAAAATTAGATCTTAGTGGTCCCATATATTCTCCAAGACACATTTAGATAATTTGTAAGGGAAATGGTTACATCGCTAACTTAGATTTTGCCAAATTTTACACCTATTCATGTAACTAAACCAGTTTTTGTCCTCTTACGCACGTTTTTATGGACATATTTCACCATGTTTGTCCGATTTTAGCGAATTCGGTCATTCCAGAATCGTCTAGAGGTCTAGTTTTTCGTGGAGAGCCGATTTTGAGGAATTGATATTTTTCTGGCCATAAAATTTGAAGATTACAAGGTGTACTCGCTAAATTTATGTAGAGTAAAGATTATTTTCTCTCAGCAAGACTTCATATTAAATTCATTTCTTTCTCTGGCATAATAATAATATGACCAGTATTAATGTCATATAATACGATCTCGTAGAAAATAAATACAACATAATAATGTCAACAAATCCCACCTTGTAACGTAACAGGAGCCATGCCACACATCACGTAATTAAAATACGTCATTATTGGTGAATCTAATACGTATTGTTGATGCATATCTATTCTAAGTGGATGTCTTGCTATATTTAGGTGGTTTTAGCAAAAATAGATCTTAGTGGTCCCATATATTCTCCAAGACACATTTAGATAATTTATAAGGGAAATGGTTAGATCGCTAACTTAGGTTTTGCCAAATTTTACACCTATTCATGCAACTAAACCTGTTTTTGTCCACTGACGCACGTTTTTACGGACAGATTTTACCTCGTTTGTCCGATTTTAGCGAATTCCATCATTCCGGAATCGTCTCGAGGTCTAGTTTTTCGTGGAGAGCCGATTTTGAAGAATTGATGTTTTTCTGGCCATCAAATTTGAAGATTACGAAGTTTACTCGCTAAATTTCGGTACAGTGAAGATTATTTTCTCTCAGCAAGACTTCATATCAAATACATTGTTTTCTCTAACATAATAACAATATGACCAATATTAATATCAAATAATATGATCTCGTAGAATATAAATACAAAATAATAATGTCAACAAATCCCATCTTGTAACGTAACAGTATCCATGCCACACATCATGTAATTAAAACACATCATTATAGGTGAATCTAATAAGTGGATGTCTTGCAATATTCAAGTGGTTTTAGCAAAATTAGATCTTAGTTGTCCGATATATTCTCCAAGACACATTTAGATAATGTGTAAGGGAGTTGGTTCGATCGCTAACTTAGGTTTTGCCAAATTTTACACCAATACATGCAACTAAACCAGTTTTTCTCCTCTGTCGCATGTTTTTTTGCAAAGATTTCACCTCGTTTGTCGGATTTTATCGAATTCGGTCATTTCGGAATCGTCTCGAGGTCTAGTTTTCGTGGAGAGCCGATTTCGATGAATTGATATTTTTCTGGCCATCAAATTTGAAGATTACATGGTTTACTCACTAAATTTTGGCACACTGATGATTTTCTCTCAGCAAGACTTCATATTAAATTCATTTCTTTCTCTGGCATAATAATAATATGACCAGTATTAATGTCAGATAATACGGTCTCATAGAAAATAAATTCATAATAATAATGTCAAGAAATCCCATCTTGTAACGTAACAGGAGCCATGCCACATATCAAATAATTAAAATACATCATTATTGGTGAATCTAATACTTATTGTTGATGCATATCTCTTCTAAGAGGATGTCTTGCTATATTTAGGTGGTTTTAGCAAAAATAGATCTTAGTGGTCCCATATGTTCGCCAAGACACATTTAGATAATTTGTAAGGGAAATGGTTAGATCGCTAACTTAGATTTTGCCAAATTTTACACCTATTCATGCAACTAAACCAGTTTTTGTCCTCTCGACGCGTTTTTAGCAGTTTCCGCCGATTTAGCGAATCGATTTCACCTCGTTTGTCCGATTTTAGCGAATTTGGTCATTCCGATTACAAGGTTTACTCGCTAAATTTCGGTACAGCGAAAATTATTTTCTCTCAGCAAGACTTCATATTGAATACATTTCTTTCTCTCGCATAATAATAATATGACCAGTATTAATGTCAGATAATACGATCTCGTAGAAAATAAATACTAAATAATAATGTCAACAAATCCCATCTTGTAACGTAACATGAGCCATGCCACACATCACGTAATTAAAATACATCATTATTGGTGAATCTAATACGTATTGTTGATGCATATCTATTGTAAGTGGATGTCTTGCTATATTTAGGTGGTTTTAGCAAAAATAGATCTTAGTTGTCCGATATATTCTCCAAGACATATTTAGATAATGTGTAAGGGAGTTGGTTAGATCGCTAACTTAGGTTTTGCCAAATTTTACACCTATACATGCAACTAAACCCGTTTTCTCCTCTGACGCACATTTTTTCGCACAGATTTCACCTCGTTTGTCCGATGTTAGCGAATTCGGTCATTCCGGAATCGTCTCGAGGTCTAGTTTTTCGTGGAGAGCCGATTTCGAAGAATTGATATTTTTCTGGTCATCAAATTTGAAGATTACGAGGTTTACTCGCTAAATTTTGGCACACTGATGATGATTTTCTCTCAGCAAGACTTCATGTTAAATACATTTCTTTCTCTGGCATAATAATAATATGACCAGTATTAATGTCAGATAATACGATCACGTAGAAAATAAATACAAATAATAATGTCAACAAATCCCATCTTATAACGTAACTGGAGCCATGCCACACATCACGTAATTAAAATACACCATTATTGGTGAATCTAATACTTATTGTTGATGCATATCTATTTTAAGTGGATGTCTTGCTATATTTAGGTGGTTTTAGCAAAAATAGATCTTAGTGGTCCCATATGTTCGCCAAGACACATTTAGATATTTTGTAAGTGAAATGATTAGATTGCTAACTTAGATTTTGCCAAATTTTACACCTATTCATGCAACTAAACTAGTTTTGGTCCTCTGAGGCACGTTTTTCTGGACAGATTTCACCTCGTTTGTCCGATTTTAGCGAATGCAGTCATTCCGCAATCGCCTTGAGGTCTAGTTTTTCCTAGAGAGCTGATTTTGAAGAATTGATATTTTTCTAGTCATCAAATTTGAAGATTACAAGGTTTACTCGCTAAATTTCGGCACACTGAATATTATTTTCTCTCAGCAAGACTTCATATTAAATAAATTTTTTTCTCTGGCATAATAATAATATGACCAGTATTAATGTCAGATAATACGATATCGTAGAAAATAAATACAAAATAATAATGTCAACAAATCCCATCTTATAACGAAACTGGAGCCATGCCACACATCACGTAATTCAAATACATCATTATTGGTGAATAAAATACTTATTGTTGATGCATATCTACTCTAAGTGGATGTCTTGATATATTTAGGTGGTTTTAGCAAAAATAGATCTTACTGGTCCCATATATTCTCCAAGACACATTTAGATAATTTGTAAGGGAATTGGTTAGATCGCTAACTTAGGTTTTTCCAAATTTTACATCAATTCATGCAACTAAACCTGTTTTTGTCCTCTGACACACGTTTTTAAGGACAGATTTCACCTCGTTTGTTCGATTTTAGCGAATACGGTCATTCCGGAATCGTCTCGAGGTCTAGTTTTTCGTGGAGAGCCGATTCTGAAGAATTGATATTTTTCTGGCCATCAAATTTGAAGATTACATGGTTTACTCGCTAAATTTCGGTACAGTGAAGGTCATTTTCCCTCAACAAGACTTCATGTTAAGTCTATTTTTTTTTCTCTGGCATAATAATAATATGACCAATATTATTGTCAGATAATACGACCTCGTTGAAAATAAATACAGAATAATAATGCCAACAAATCCCATCTTGTAACGTAACAGGATCTATGCCATACATCACGTAATTAAAACACATCATTATTGGTGAATCTAATAAGTATTGTTGTGGCATATCTATTCTAAGTTGATGTCTTGCAATATTTAGGTGATTTTAGCAAAAATAGATCTTAGTTGTACGATATATCCTCCAAGACACATTTAGATAAAGTGTAAGGGAGTTGGAAAGATCGTTAACTCAGGTTTTGCAAATTTTACACCTATTCATGCAACTAAACCTGTTTTTGTCCTCTGACGCACGTTTTTATGGACAGATTTATCCTCGTTTGTCCGATTTTAGTGAATTCGGTCATTCCGGAATCGTCTCGAGGTCTAGTTTTTCGTGGAGAGCCGATTTTGAAGAATTTATATTTTTCTGGCCATCAAATTTGAAGATTACAAGGTTTACTCGCTATATTTTGGTACAGTGAAGATTATTTTCTCTCAGCAAGACTTCATATTAAATACATTTTTTTCTCTGGCATAATAATAATATGACCAATATTAATGTCAGATAATACGATCTCGTAGAAAATAAATACAAAATAATAATATCAACAAATCCCATCTTGTAACGTAACAGTAGCCATGCCACACGTCACGTAATTAAAACACATCATTATTGGTGAATCTAATAAGTATTGTTGAAGCATATCTATTCAAAGTGGATGTCTTGCTATATTTAAGTGGTTTTAGCAAAAATAGATCTTAGTGGTCCGATATATTCTCCAAGACACATTTAAATAATGTGTAAGGGAGTTGGTAAGATCGCTAACTTAGGTTTTGCAAAATTATACACCTATATAAGTAACTAAACAAGTTTTGTCCTCTGACGCACATTTTTTTGCACAGATTTCACCTCGTTTGTCCGATTTTGGCGAATTCGGTCATTCCGGAATCGTGTCGAGGTCTAGTTTTTCACGGAGAGGCGAGTTTGAAGAATTGACATTATTTTTGCCATCAAATTTGAAGATTACAAGGTTTACTCGCTAAATTTCGGCACACTTAAGATTATTTTCTTTCAGCAAGACTTCATATTAAATACATTTTTTTCTCTGGCATAAGAATAATATGACTAATATTAATGTCAGATAATACGATGTCGTAGAAAATAAATACAAAATAATAATGTCAACAAATCCCATCTTGGAACGTAACAGGTGCCATGCCACACATCACGTAATTAAAACACATCATTATTGGTGAATCTAATAAGTATTGTTGATGCATATCTATTCAAAGTGGATGTCTTGCTATATTTAAGTGGTTTTAGCAAAAATAGATCTTAGTGGTCCGATATATTCTCCAAGACAAATTTAAATAATGTGTAAGGTAGTTGGTTAGATCGCTAACTTAGGTTTTGCAAAATTTTACACCTATACATGTAACTAAACAAGTTTTTGTCCTCTGACGCACGTTTTTTTGCACAGATTTCACCTCGTTTGTCCGATTTTAGCGAATTCGGTCATTCCGGAATGGTGTCGAGGTCTAGTTTTTCATGGAGAGGCGAGTTTGAAGAATTGACATTTTTCTTGCCATCAAATTAGTAGATTACAAGGTTTACTCGTTAATTTCGGCACACTGAACATGATTTTCTCTCAGCAAGACATCATATTAAATACATTTTTTTCTCTGGCATAAGAATAATATGACTAATATTAATGTCAGATAATACGATCTCGTAGAAAATATATACAAAATAATAATGTCAACAAATCCCATCTTGTAACGTAACTGGACCCATGCCACACATCACGTGAGTAAAATACGTCATTATTGGTGAATCTAATAAGTATTGTTGATGCATATCTATTGTAAGTGGATGTCTTGCTATATTTAGTTGGTTTTAGCAAAAATAGATCTTAGTGGTCCCATATATTCCCCAAGACACATTTAGATAATTTGTAAGGGAGTTGGTTAGATCGCTAACTTAGGTTTTGCCAAATTTTACACATATTCATGCAACTAAACCTGTTTTTGTCCACTTACGCACGTTTTTATGGACAGATTTAACCTCGTTTGTCCGATTTTAGCGAATTCGGTCATTCCGGAATCGTCTCGAGGTCTAGTTTTTCGTGGAGAGCCGATTTTGAAGAATTTATATTTTTCTGGCCATCAAATTTGAAGATTACAAGGTTTACTCGCTATATTTTGGTACACTGAAGATTATTTTCTCTCAGCAAGACTTCATATTAATTACATTTCTTTCTCTAGCATAATAATAATATGACCAGTATTAATGTCAGATAATACGATCTTGTAGAGAAATAAATACAAAATAATAATGTCAACAAATCCCATCTTGTAACGTAACAGGAGCCATGCCACACATCACGTAATTAAAATACACCATTATTGGTGAATCTAATACGTATTGTTGATGCATATCTATTCTAAGTGGATGTCTGGCTATATTTAAATGGTTTTAGCAATAGATCTTAGTGGTCCGATATTTCTCCAAGACACATTTAAATAATGTGTAAGGGAGTTGGTTAGATCGCTAACATAGGTTTTGCAAAATTTTACACCTATACATGTAACTAAACAAGTTTTTGGTCTCTGACGCACGTTTTTTTGCACATATTTCACCTCGTTTGTCCGATTTTGGCGAATTCCGTCATTCCGGAATCGTGTCGAGGTCTAGTTTTTCACGGAGAGGCGAGTTTGAAGAATTGACATTTTTCTTGCCATCAAATTTGAAGATTACAAGGTTTACTCGCTAAATTTCGGCACACTGAAGATTATTTTCTCTCAGCAAGACTTCTTATTAAATACATTTTTTTCTCTGGCATGAGAATAATATGACTAATATTAATGTCAGATAATACGATGTCGTAGAAAATAAATACAAAATAATAATGTCAACAAATCCCATCTTTTAACGTAACAGGAGCCATGCCACACATCACGTAATTAAAACACATCATTATTGGTGAATCTAATAAATATTGTTGATGCATATCTATTCTAAGTGGATGTCTTGCTATATTTAACTGGTTTTAGCAAAAATAGAGCTTAGTGGTCCGATATATTCTCCAAGACACATTTAAATAATGTGTAAGGGAGTTGGTTAGATCGCTAACTTAGGTTTTGCAAAATTTTACACCTATACATGTAACTAAACAAGTTTTTGTCCTCTGACGCACGTTTTTTTGCACATATTTCACCTCGTTTGTCCGATTTTAGAGAATTCGGTCATTCCGGAATGGTGTCGAGGTCTAGTTTTTCATGGAGAGGCGAGTTTGAAGAATTGACATTTTTCTTGCCATCAAAATTGTAGATTACAAGGTTTACTCGCTAAATTTCGGCACACTGAAAATTATTTTCTCTCAGCAAGACTTCATATTAAATACATTTTTTTCTCTGGCATAAGAATAATATGACTAATATTAATGTCAGATAATACGATCTCGTAGAAAATAAATACAAAATAATAATGTCAACAAATCCCATCTTATAACGTAACAGGACCCATGCCACACATCACGTAATTAAAATACGTCATTATTGGTGAATCTAATAAGTATTGTTGATGCATATCTATTCTAAGTGGATGTCTTGCTATATTTAGGTCGTTTTAGCAAAAATAGATCTTAGTGGTCCCATATATTCATCAAGACACATTTAGATAATTTGTAAGGGAGTTGGTTAGATCGCTAACTTAGGTTTTGCAAAATTTTACACTTATTCATGCAACTAAACCTGTTTTTGTCCTCTGAGGCACGTTTTTATGGACAGATTTAACCTCGTTTGTCCGATTTTAGCGAATTCGGTCATTCCGGAATCGTCTCGAGGTCTAGTCTTTCGTGGAGAGCCAATTTTGAAGAATTTATATTTTTCTGGCCATCAAATTTGAAGATTACAAGGTTTACTCGCTATATTTTGGTACAGTGAAGATTATTTTCTCTCAGCAAGACTTCATATTAAATACATTTCTTTCTCTGGCATAATAATGATATGACCAGTATTAATGTCAGATAATACGATCTTGTAGAAAATAAATACAAAATAATAATGTCAACAAATCCCACCTTGTAACGTAACAGGAGCCATGCCACACATCTCGTATTTAAAATACACCATTATTGGGGAATCGAATACGTATTGTTGATGCATATCTATTCTAAGTGGATGTCTCGCTATATTTAGGCGGTTTTAGCAAAAATAGATCTTAGTGGTCCCATATATTCTCCAAGAAACATTTAGATAATTTGTAAGGGAAATGGTTAGATCTCTAACTTTGGTTTTGCCAAATTTTACACCTATTCATGCAACTAAACGTGTTTTTGTCCTCTAACGCACGTTTTTATGGACAGATTTCACCTCGTTTGTCCGATTTAAGCGAATTCGGTCATTCCGGAATCGTCTCGAGGTCTAGTTTTTCGTGGAGAGCCGATTCTGAAGAATTTATATTTTTCGGGCCATCAAATTTGAAGATTACAAGGTACAGTGAAGATTATTTTCTCTCAGCAAGACTTCATATTAAATACATTTTTTTCTCTGGCATAATAATAATATGACAAATATTATTGTCAGATAATACGATCTCGTAGAAAATAAATACAGAATAATAATGTATGAAAATCCCATCTTGTAACGTAACAGGAGTCATGCCACAAATCACGTAATTAAAACACATCATTACTGGAGAATCTAATAAGTATTGTCGATGCATATCCATTCTAAGTGGATGTCTTGCTATATTTAGGTGGTTTTAGCAAAAATAGATCTTAGTGGTCCCATATATTCTCCAAGACACAATTAGATAATTTGTAGGGGAGTTGGTTAGATCGCTAACTTAGGTTTTGCCAATGGTGGGATTTGAAGTCCAAGCGATGCATCGAGGAGCATGGGGAGCCGATTGCTTGGGATTTATTTGAACGAGCTTTTTATGACCGCTACTTTCCAATAGTGTGAAGGATGAACGTCGTCATCAGTTTGATGTTTTAGCTCAGGGATCTATGAGTGTGGAGGATTATGCGCGGGAGTTCGAGCGTCTCTCCAACTTCACCGGAATAGTCGCGACCGATGAGAAAGAGATAGTTCGGTTATTTGTGAAAGGACTGGACCCAGAAATCAGCCTTCTTATAGAGGAGCAAGGTCTGATTAGTGTCTCAGAAGCGGTTGACAAGGCTTTATCGATTGAGGCAAAGTTACAGCGAGCAATAGCCAAGAAGAGGGCGAGAATTGAGCAGTCGAAGGCTAACAAACCACATCGATCGGGCCCTCCCCACGAACCAGAATGGAACAAGAATCATGGGCAACCGCAATAGCAGTCTAGGTATGCATCTCGACCGCTTTGCCTGACATGTAACAAGCATCATGAAGGGGAGTGTTACCCGAAGGGGGTGAAGTGCTATTCTTGCCAAAAGTTGATGGTGTTATGCCCTAAGCCAAAGTGTTTGTTACCTAGATGATGGATTGTAATAACAAACATAATATTTATTCTAAGATATTTCATATAATATGTGCGTATAGGTTATTTTTAATATAATTAAAATAGACCATGAACATGTAATTCAGCTTTATGTCATCCAAGTGCGTGACTTTGATAGTAAAACTATAAAGTGTTATGAATGTATTCTAAATCGTCCCTGGTCATTTATAGGATATTTGTGGAGACAAATATACTTGCAGATATATATATAAATATATATTTATATACAAGCTATAAATGTACACCAGTATATTAGTTGACTCATGATTATGTTTTACTGATCATGGATAAAAAGTTATCAAGTCATTAACATAGGTATATGTTAGAGACCATATACTGGACTGACCCGCCATAAGAATGCTACATGTTTTACGTCATTAGTGATTCTTGTAACATAAAGTATTTATAGTCCTTTGACCTGAGATTGTCTCGGTTCCCAACATGAGTAATTTTATACTTTAATATAATCTAACACTGCCTTTAACCGGGTGGTCATAACGGTTATGATTAGGTATACAATGAATCATGTAGAGGGATGAGTGCAATCAAGACGGGATTTGTTCCTCTCATAAATGAGAGAGATGTCTTTAGGCATCTTGATGAATTGAACTGAAGAAATGTATGGTCATACTCAAATGAATTAATAAGAGTTATTAATGTCATTTGTTCTTGTTCAGTTTAATTCAGAATCAAGAAATATTAATCGATTAATATAAGGATGGCGTCTTACATGCCTTATGATAGATATAGATATCGCGTGACAAAGGGACTAAATACGTGATTGTTGATTAGGTAAATCGGATCACCGATATTCACTTAAATTGGGTAGTCATGATGGCTTGCTAGAGTCCGCTCATGATTCTGACTGTCAAGTCTATTGCCAACAATAAGTGAACCTACAGGGTCACACACAAAGAACAAACTAAAATGGGCACCGAAAATCCTAGCGACTTATATGATGAGTTGCATAAAAATGTCACAAAATATATTGTCATCTTATATGATAAGATGTGATATATATGTATATAAAGACTATGAGCACAAAAGATCATGTAATCTAGAAGAGTCTAGATGATGGCATATGGATAATAATGAGTGATGTCATAGACATCTTTTAGTGTGAAGAGACATGACTCTTCACCTCTATATAAGGACATAAAGGGCTCCAAATTCACAACACAACACATCATTCTCTCTCTCATTATTTCTCATTCTCTTTTGTGAGACAAAAGAGAGAAAATATACTTTCTAATTTGTTTAATAAAATTATGAAAGGGTGCTTTCTTTTCGTTTGACAAAAATGAAAGAGTGCGATTATATGAGAGGAATTATATACATCTTTTGTGAGATAAAATAAGAAGAGTTTTCTTATGCAAGAGGAGAACAAGCTACTAGCATATATATTGTTCTTCTTCCCGTTTTAAGAAGTTTGTTCGTGTGGACACCGGTAGAGGCGTTCGTACTTTCGGCGCTTGTGATCTATTCGGCCTAAGAAGATGAGAACGGTTTGTTGAGAGTTTTGGTGGAGACCGATTGTGTGTGCGGTAGATGACTTCCGCACGATCTGACCTAGACGGCCTAGACGGATGTAAAATCGGTTAGGACGGTAACCGGTTTGGAGACGCATGGACATCACGCATGGTTTAAGCGTCACGGATTAAGCGTAATCCGAAAGGTATCTTTAAGATTTACTTCTTTGATTTAACCGATACGCACGGATCCTCGGATTGGTTTTGGACGAAATTTTTGTTTTCCGCTGCGTTATGCACGTCTGAAACCCAACAAAAGTTTGGTCACCTCTCCAGATAGTGCCCGGAGAACAAAGATGCCTTGCCTGTTCTACCGATCCTTCCAGCATTACCAGCTCTGGCCACTCCTGCCACTCAGGTTGCCTCTCGAAGTAACCCACAGAAGTTCAAGGGAACCATGTATGCCATCCCAGCAGCCGAAGAAGTGGAGGTGTCTAATGTTATCACAACTATATATTGTGGTTAATTTGAATTTTCATGTGCTTGTCTGTTTGGCTTGTTTGTTTTGTGTGCATGCTTTTATATATTTTAGGCATGTTGTGTGTTTCTTCAGTACCTGCACTTGTTTTGTTCGATTCTGGTGCATCATTTTCTTTTATCTCTGCATCTTTCATGCGGGAGAGTAGGGGGTCTTCTCAGTCGATACACCAGCAAGTGGTTCGCTCATGGCGGACAAAATCTGTAGGAACCAGATGGTGACGATTGAAGGTCATGACTTGCCTGTGGACCTCTTCGTGATCGACATGCGGGACTTCGATATTATCTTGGGGATAGACTGGTTGTCGAAGCACTAGGCGACAATTGTGTGTAAATCGAAGAAGGTGGTCTTTCTAAATCCGGGCGGTGAAGAATTTTATTTTATGGGTCGTAGGTTTGGATCGAGGATACCAGTCATATCGGTGTTGTGTGTGGAGGAGCTATGTGAGGGATCTTATATGGGTTATTTGGCTGCCATTTCGGTACCTCCGCCTACGGAATGAAAACTTGAGACCATACCCGTAGTTTGTGAGTTACAGGATGTTTTTCCCGAAGACCTAACAGGTCTATCCCCGGAGCGCGAGATGGACTTTGCTATCGACTTAATACTAGGCACATGACTGATCTCTCGGGCTCTATATCGCATGGCCCCTTCAGAGTTACGCGAGTTGAAAGCTCAGCTCAAGGACCTTTTGGATAAAGGGTTTATCCGTCCGAGTGTGTCACCTTGGGGTGCTCCGGTTTTGTTTGTGAAGAAGAAGGATGGTTCGATGCGGTTGTGTATCGACTACCGCAAACTTAATAAAGCGACCGTGAAAAACAAATACCCATTACCCCGGATAGATGATCTTTTTGACCAGTTGCAAGGACCTCAAGTCTTCTCAAAAATTGACCTTCGCACGGGTTACCATCAACTCAGAATCAAACTAGATGATATTCCGAAGATGGCTTTTCGTACGCGTTATGGTCATTATGAGTTCATGGTTATGCCTTTCGGACTAACCAATGCTCCTTCAGCTTTCATGGATTTGATGAACCGAATATTCAAGCCCTTTTTGGACAATTTCGTGGTAGTCTTTATCAATGATATCCTTATCTATTCAAAGAGTGAAGAGGAGCACAAAGAACATTTAAGGAAGGTGTTAGAAAAGTTGCGCGAGAATAAAATGTTTGCAAAGTTTAAGAAGTGTGAGTTTTGGTTGTAAAGTGTGGCATTTTTGGGGCATATCATCTCCAAGAATGGATTATCTGTAGACCCACAAAAGATCTCGGCAATAGTGGATTGGAAACCGCCAGTGAGCGTGACTGAGGTTCGTAGCTTCTTGGGTTTAACTGGTTATAATCGGAAGTTTGTTGAAGGATTCTCAAAGTTTGTTGCGCCGATGGCTCGACTTATGAGGAAGGATGTGAAGTTTGTGTGGAGCGATGACCGTCAGAAGAGTTTTGAGGAGCTTAAAAAAAGGTTGGTTGCTGCACCGGTGTTAGTATTGCCACAATCGGGAAAAGAGTTGTCAGTTTATAGCGATGTCTCCCGTCAGGGACTGGGGTGTGTGTTGATGCAAGATCAGAATGTGATAGCCTATGCCTCAAGGCAACTAAATGATGGTGTTATACCCTAGGCCAAAGTGTTTGTGACCTAGATGATGGATTGTAATAACAAACATAATATTTATTCTAAGATATTTTATATAATATGTAGGTATAGGTTATTTTAATATAATTAAAACAGACCATGAATATGCAATTCAACTTTATGTCATCAAAGTACGTGACTTTATTAGTAAAACTATAAAGTGTTATGAATGCTATTCTAAATCGTCCTGATCATTTGTAGGATATTTGTGGAACAAATATACTTGCGGATACATATAAATATATATTTATATACAAGCTATAAATGTACACCAGTATATTGATGGTATCACGCTCTAGGCCAAAGTATTTGTGACCTAGATGATGGATTGTAATAACAAACATAATATTTATTCTAAGATATTTCATATAATATGTGCGTATAGGTTATTTTAATATAATTAAAATAGACCGTGAATATGGAATTTAGCTTTATGTCATCAAAGTGCGTGACTTTGATAGTAAGACTATAAAGTGTTATGAATGCTATTCAAAATCGTCCCTGGTCATTTATAGGATATTTGTGGAGACAAATATACTTGCAGATACATATAAATATATATTTATATACAAGCTATAAATGTACACCAGTATATTAGTTGACTGATGATTATGTTTTACTGATCATAGATAAATAGTTATGAAGTCATTAACATAGGTATATGTTAGAGATCATATACTGGACTGACCCGCCATAAGAATGCTACATGTTTTATGTCATTAGCGATTCTTGTAACATAAAGTATTTATAGTCCTTTGACCTGAGATTGTCTCGGTTCCGAACATGAGTAATTTTGTACTTTACTATAATCTAAAAATGTCTTTAACCGGGTGGTCATAACGTTATGATTAGGTATACAATGAATCATGTAGAGTGATGAATGCAGTCAAGACGGGATTTGTTCCTCTCATAAATGAGAGAGATATCGTTAGGCCTCTTGATGAATTGAACTGAAGAAATGTATGGCCATACTCAAATGAATTAATAAGAGTTATTAATGTCATTTGTTCTTGTTCAATTTAATTCAGAATCAAGAAATATTAATCGATTTATATAAGGATGGCATATTACATGCCTTATAATCAGTATAGATATCGTGTGACAAAGGGACTAAATACGTGATTGTTGATTGGGTAAATCGGATCACCGATATTCACTTAAATTAGGTAGTCATGATGGCTTGCTAGAGTCCGCTCATGATTTATAGATGTTAAGTCTATTGCCAATATTAAGTGAACCTACAGGGTCACACACAAAGAACAAACTGAAACAGGCGCAGAAAATCATAGCGACTTATATGATGAGTTGCATAAGAATGTCACAAAATATATTGTCATCTTATGTGATATATATGTATATAAAGGCTATGAGCACAAAAGATCATGTAATCTAGAAGAGTCTAGATGATGGCATATGGATAATGATGAGTGATGTCATACACATCTTTTAGTGTGAAGAGACATAACTCTTCACCTCTATATAAGGACATAGAGGGCTCCAAATTCACAACACAACACATCATTCTCTCTTTCATTATTTCTCATTCTCTTTTGTGAGACAAAAGAGAGAAAATATACTTTCTAATTTGTATGACAAAATTATGAAAGGGTGATTTCTTTTTGTATCACAAAATGAAAGAGTGTGATTATATGAGAGAAATTATATACATCTTTTGTGAGGTAAAATAAGAAGAGTTTTTTTATGCAAGAGGAGAACAAGCTACTAGCATATATATTGTTCTTCTTCCGATTTTATGAAGTTTGTTCGTGTGGATACCGGTAGAGGCGTTCGTACTTTCGGCGCTTGTGATCTATTCGGCCTATGAAGATGATAACGGGTTGTTGAGAATTTTGGTGGAGGCCAATTGTATGTGCGGTAGATGATTCTGCACAATCCGACCTAGACGGATGGAAAATCGGTTAGGACGGTAACCGGTTTAGAGGCACATGGACAACACGCATGGTTTGAGCATCACGGATTAAGCGTAATCCAAAAGGTATCTTTAAGATTTATTTCTTTGATTTAACCGATACTTGGTTGATTTAGCCTAGTGTAAGTGGGAGATTGATGGTGTTATGCCCTAGGCCAAAGTGTTTGTGACCTGATGATGGATTGTAATAACAAACATAATATTTATTCTAAGATATTTCATATAATATGTGCGTATAGGTTATTTTAATATAATTAAAATAGAACATGAATATGCAATTCAGCTTTATGTCATCAAAGTGCGTGATTTTCATAGTAAAACTATAAAGTGTTATGAATGCTATTCTAAATCGTCCCTGATCATTTATAGGATATTTGTGGAGACAAATATACTTGCGGATACATATAAATATATATTTATATACAATCTATAAATATACACCAGTATATTAGTTGACTGATGATCATGTTTTACTGATCAGGGATAAATAGTTATCAAGTCATTAACATAGGTATATGTTAGAGACCATATACTGGACTGACCCGCCATAAGAATGCTGCATGTTTTACGTTATTAGCGATTCTTATAAAATAAAGTATTTATAGTCCTTTGACCTAAGATTGTCTCGGTTCCCAACATGAGTAATTTTATACTTTAACATAATCTAATGCTGCCTTTAACCGGTAGTCATAACGGTTATTAATAAGAGTTATTAATGTCATTTGTTCTTGTTCATTTTAATTTGGGATGAAGAAATATTAATCGATTGATATAAGGATGGCGTATTACATGTCTTATGATCGATATAGATATCGCGCGACAAAGGGACTAAATACGTGATTGTTGATTAGGTAAATTGGATCACCGATATTCACTTAAATTGGGTAGTCATGATGGCTTGCTAGAGTCCGCTCATGATTTATAGACTGTTAAGTCTATTGCCGACATTAAGTGAACCTACAGGGTCACACATAAAGAACAAACTGAAACGGGCGCAGAAAATCCTAGAGACTTATATGATCCAAGATGGTGAACGATTTGGAGACATTATTTATATGGTGAACGATCCAAGATGTACACAGATCACAAGAGCCTCAAATATATTTTCACCCAGAAGAAACTGAATTTAATACAACGGAGGTGGTTAGAATTTATGAAGGACTATGATTTGGATATCAATTACCATCCTGGGAATGCGAATGTGGTCGCCGATGCGTTGAGTCGAAAGAGATACGATACCTTGGCGGTACTTGTCACCTTCGATCTGTGCCTTATAGATGAGCTGAGGCGCATGGATATTCAGTTACGTGTGTCGAGTAATGAAGTAATATTGGCAGCTCTAGTTCTGAAACTAACTCTTCTAGATGAGATCAAGAATAAGCGGGGTGATGACCCAAGACTTGGGAGAATCAGGAAACTAGTAGAGGAGGGTAAAGCCCCAAATTTCTGAATTTGTGATGATGGAACCTTACGGTTTGGGGGCCGTCTATGCGTGCCAGATGATCCGGAGTTGAAACGGCTAATCTTGGATGAGTCTCATTGTTCGATGTATTCGGTGCATCCGGGAGAGACCAAGTTGTATAAGGATTTGAAGTAGCATTTTTGGTGGAGGAATATGAAGTGTGAGGTAGCTCGGTATGTGGAGGCTTGCTTGGTCTGTCAACGGGTAAAAGCCGAACGCCAGAGGAAAGCCGGTTTGTTACAGCCTCTACCTGCCCCAAAGAAAAAGTGGCAAGAGATAACTATGGATTTATCACAGGCCCACCGTAGACCTTGAAGAAGCACGATGCTATTTGGGCAATCGTGGATCGCCTTACCAAGGCAGCCCATTTCCTACCGATCAGGCTTAAGACCTCGGCTGATAAGCTAGCCCAGTTATATATCGACCGTATCGTGTGTTTACACGGTACTCCAGAGAGAATCGTGTCTAATCGTGACCCACGGTTTGTCTCCAAGTTCTGGCGTCGAGCGCATGAGACGATTGGGACGAAACTGCATTTTAGCACCGCTTATCATTTTAGAACGAACAAACCAGACATTAGAGGATATGTTGTGAGTTTGCATTTTGGAGATGGGAGGATCATGGGAACAACACTTGCCATTGGTAGTATTCTCTTATAACAATACTTATCAGGCGAGTATTGGCATGTCACCATTTGAGGCCTTATATGGATCGAGGTGTTGTATACAATTGTGTTGGGAGCCAGTTGGCGAACGTGCCCCGACCATGCGGAAGTTGATCGAGGAAAGTGTGGAACAAATTGAGCGTATCCAGTGAAAACTACAGGCGGCTCGTGACCGCCAAAAGAAATTTGCAGATGCAAAACGACGGAACCAAGAGTATGTTATTGGTGACAAGGTATTTCTAAAGGTATTGCCTGCGAGGGGAAAGGTGAGGTTTGGTTTACGAGGAAAACTGAACCCCAGGTACATCGGACCCTTTGAGATTCTGAAGCAGGTGGGTGAAGTTGCCTAACAGTTGGCACTACCACCTTCTCTAGCAGGTGTGCACAACACATTCCATGTTTTACTTTTACGAAAGTATATCCATGACCCGTCTCATGTGATCGAGTATGAACCATTGCGGTTCGAAGGAGGCTTGAGTTACCTTGAGGAGCCGATTCGTATTGTGGATCGGAAGGTGCAGCAGTTACGAAGGAGAATTATTGCATATGTCAAGGTTCAGTGGAGGAACCACACCGAACGCGAGGCGACCTAGGAACTCGAATCTGAGATGTGTGAGAAGTACCCCCGACCTCTTCATTGAAGAAGGTATATTTTTATCGTTTGGGGACAAACGATTTTTTTAGGGGGAGTGATTGTAACGATCCGTTATTTTAGCATTTATTGCATTAGGGGCATTTTGGTCATTTCACTAAATTGCATACTTTAATAAAATTTATTCTTATTTTATTAAATTATTTATTTTGATATATGAATTTAGAAACTGATTTCATTTAAATCGGATATTCATACAAGAATCTGTAGCGATACGACTTTAACTCATAATATCTATTTAAATATGCATCAATAAAAATAATAGTAGATATTCTAAACCTTGTGTTTTTCCTTCGAATTCAGCCTAATATCTTTCCAATTATTCCTAGAATATTTTGTAGTAAATACGAAATTTGTTTCCTATTTTATTTCTCATTTCAAAATCCTGCAAACTTTTCCTGTTTTTCTCTGTTCGGACACAAAATTTTGCACTAATCAGTGCTACATAAAATCTTGCAAACCCTAATAATAAATTCCTATTTAAGCCATGTTTGTCCTTTCCTCCTTTTTTTTCCCTAGCCGAAAATCCAATTCACCATCCTCTCTCTTTGTTTGTCTCTTTCCTCTGATGCGCACACAAAGCGAGAAGCTTGTCTCCTTGTCTCCTCTTGAAGCCAACAAGGAGCGATGCATGGACCAGTCAGAAGTAGACACTTATGACTCTTCTTCCCATCTCCCAATCAAGGTTCGCCATGTGGTTCTGTCAAAGCTTTTATATTCTTATTCATCCCCCAATTCTGTCCCTTTTGCTATTGATGCATAAAACTTATTTTAAATCTATTTTTAAATTAACTTATCAATATTTTTAAATTAGCAAATAATTTATTGATTGTGCAGAATAATCAGATCTATTATTTAAAGTCTTAAATTATTATTATTATTATTAAATTTTTCCAATTAATTATGATGCATGAAGATTTTTCTTTTTTTTTTACTTACTTATGTGATAAAACACGCATTTGATTTCGGGTACAACTTGGGGAGACTATTTAGAATTTCAGAATAAAACAAGAGAAGAACCGTGAACTAAAATCTGGGAAAACAGGAACTGAATTTCATGTCAGCAAAACTGGGATTTGAGTTACTGCTCCGGATCTGTTGAGTTCCGGAATTAGAAATCCGGGATTTGAACTACCAAATCTTGTTTCATTGATATCTCAAAAATTGTACCTTTGTTTCCAGCAAATAAATAGTCTATTTTAATCGTCTCGATGCAAGGAATCTAATTATGTCATCTATGTCAGCATTTGAGTTATTTTTTTAAGTGCACGTGCATTCATAAATATTTAAATTGTTTGCTTTGTTGTGTGTTTATTTTCGTGTGAAAATTGGATTGTAATCGAGGCTATTTGTAAATTATAGCCTCTGGCATCTTAGAAGACGAACTTGAGGAAGGGGCATTTACTGACGAGGATGTAGTAGAAGCTGCAGGTACGCAAGATTGAGGATCGGAGTTAATTGCTTGCTCATTCAGGTTAGGGAATTTGAATTTTGTCCTCCTTTGGTTCCATTATTAGTATATTCTGTGATTGCTTGATATATTCTATTCTTGGTGTTGATAGATATATATTATTCCTTGATATAATATGTTATATATTATTCATTGATATATTATGTTACTTGTATGATATAAATTTGTGGGTTATTAAATGGATAATAATGGAGGGTTAAATAATCTAAATAATTGATACATGTCATAATTATACCTATAGGGACTAAGTAACCCGTAATATTGTATATTATGTTAAAACACTAAATGAAATAAATAAAAGGAGATAATATAATTAATATAAGAGAAGATAAAAGAAGATAAGATAACAAAAATAATAAAAGAAGAAAAGAGAAGAAAGAGAAGAGAAGAGAAGAAGTCAGATATGGCGGAAAGAGGCCGGTTCCTACGTTATTATCTAATTTAGTAAGACGTTGAAATAATTTGAATAACTGATGTCATTGGACTATTTACGTATTTTGAATAAATTAAGACTTTTATCATATTTGTGTGAATAAGTGTGATGATGCCTTGTAGTTATGGCTACGGCGGTTGTCCCGCTTCAAGCCCTATATTTAGGTTTTGGGGCGTGACAGTGCCACGCCCTCGTCATAAAATAATATAAAAAATATTTTCAAAATATTACTTCGAAAGTCGTTAAACATGTAATTGAATAAGATTTACTATTATACCAAAATACCCTTATTTGTTCCACGTTTATTTTATTTTTGTATTTAATTTATTTAATTTAAAATAAGTAAAAAAATTCAAATGCAAATAAAAATAAATGATATAATAGAGTGTAATAAAATAATATTTTTATTTTTTTATTTAAAAAATTAATTCTAACTTTCTAAATTATTGTATTATATGGCTATACAGGTTTAATACATGCTTTTTTTCATTATATAAAATATTTGAATTATTTATTAGGTTATGTACGAGTATATTTATACGGAGAATCATGCATAACACACAATTGTAAATGAATTCGCACGAGTATTATTCATGCACTACAAAACTTTTCGATTGCAAAATCTCATAATTCTTATGTTTCACTACTAGAAAATCGTTTTTCAGTGAGGACGTTTTTTTCCAGTAATGGCATCATTACTGATAAATATATCAGTAATGGTTTCACAAAACCATTGCTGATAAAAACAAAACTGTTACTGATGAAATTTCAATAACGTCACTGTTACTTAAAAATAATAACCGTTCCTGATAATATTTGGTGGGAAAAAAATTTGGACCTAGATTTTTGGAAGGATTTCACAAAATTATCAATAACGGTATTAAAAAAATACCTTCTAATACCATTACTGATATTAATACATAAATTATCGGTCACGATTTATTTTTTCACCGTGACTGATGAACTCTTTCTCTTTATCTCATTCGCCTCTCTCTGACTCTCTCTTCTCTCACTCTCTCTCTTCTCTCACTCGCCTCTCCCCTTTCTCTCTTTCGCGTTTGACAAAAGAAGCTGCCGGCGCCCTTCACTCTCACCGATGCTTTCTCTCACCTCCTCCTTCTCTCTCACCTCCGCTCTCTCTCTCTCACTCCCGTCCTCTTTTCACCACTGCCCTTCACTCTCGCTTCCGCCCTCTCCTTCAATGTCGTCCTTGTCTCTCAATCTCATCACTCTCTCTCAAGTTCAAGCCTTCAATGCCCTCAATTTCGACTCGATTTGGTGGATTACTCTCTATGAAGTTGTGATTTAATTTTTTTAGTTTTCTATTTTGTTGCTTAATTGCTATATTGAGATTTAATTGTGCTAATTTGCATAATTGGTAGCAGTAATGAATTTCAGTTTTCTAGGATTTTTGATTTGGAAGTGAAGTAAGAAAGATTTCTCCACTCACTCTAAATTATGGTACTGTTAGAGCTTAGTACATTAACTGGCACAGCCCGACCTTCACACCATATTGTCCTGAAAAGGAATTAAGTTTGATTGGTGCTAGTTTTTAATACACTAATCTATTTAAGTAACTCCAATTTTTATTCACAACTCAAGACGAGACTAATCAACTAGCCCCCTTTTTTCACTATTTAGTTCCGGGGTGTAACGAGTACCATCTTTTTTGCGTTTGCCTTTGTATTTATTTTTATTTTTATGAAATATAGGTTTAAAATTATTTTTAGTTCTTGATTGTTAAATAATCATACTAGGGATGGTTTATTTTAATTAATGGTGGTCAAGATTAGAATTTTGGATTATGCAGATTAGGATTACATTTTTTTCTATAATTATCGTTAATTGAATAGAGTTTATGGTTATTGTTTAAAAAAGGTAAATTATGCACATTGGTGTTAGCATTTAATTTATAGGTTTAATTTCAATTTATCTCTAATTGTTAAAAAAATCATTGTTAGGAACCCTTTATATTTGACGTCTCGCTCTTCGGATCCGCTGCCTCCTCTCTTCTCTTTGAACGGTATTTGATTATTATTTTTTTTCATGTTTTCTTTATTTATGTTTTTTGTCATATTTAGGGTTTTTATTTAATTATTAATTTTTTTATCTATTATTATTAATTTTGTATATTAGTTGAATAATGGTGGCTAAATTAGTATTTTGGATTGTGTTGAGTATTTTTTTCTCCTTCATTTAATTATTTTTTTAGGTCATATTTAGGTTTTTTTATTATTTGTATTTTATAATATTATTTATTTTGTTTATTAGTTGTATAGTCTTGTTTTTATTATTTTTTTTATCTTTATTTTATTTTATTCATCATATTTAAGGTTTTTATTTATTACTTATATACTCATTTTTTATTGCTAATTGTTATTTTCTTTTGTTGTACTTAGGGTTAAGCTTCAAGCACTTGCAAGGCGTCACAAAATTTGTTACGCTCTAACTACTTCATCTCCAAACTCAAATAAGGTTAGAATTAGGATTTCTCTTTTATATTATTCGATTTATTGAATCTTGTTGTAATGTATTAAATTTTATAATTAGAGTTTAATATTATAGATTTGATGGTTGAATTATCATTTTTTTGTATTATGGATATTAAATTTGTATTAGGGTTTTAGTGTTCATTAGGATAATTTATTTAAGTTCATTAGGATAATTTATTTATATTCAATTATGATTTTTTAAATTTCATTATAGGAGTTATTTCAAAAAGATAGAGAAGAAGCAAAGGCCGAGATGGAGAAAGAGATGCGAAAAAACGAAGATGGAGTTGAAGATGATGGTGACGTCAATTTGGGTGACAATGAGGGTTTGGATGTTTAGATTTAGTGTTTGGACTTAGGGTTTGGGATATTGACTTTAGTGTTAAATATTTTGGATGTTTTGAAAGTACTTCATATTACACTTTTGATATTTGAATTCGAATATATTTGATATTATGTTATTATGTGGTGTTTTTTATATATTTATTTGGTTTTTTATTTTTTTAATTATAAATGATTTTTTGAAATTTTACAAAATATGTTTCGAAAATAACTTTCGAGAACGATTTTCACTCATAAACTGTTATTCTTGAAAATGATTTTTAGAAATTCTGGAAAAACATTAAAGTAATGGTTATTGTGAATTATAGCGTTACTGATAGTAGATGGGCCTTTACTGATATCACCATTGCTGATAATTTTTGTCAAATTTTGAACTTATCGATAGAATGTGTAGTGCCCCGTTACTGATATAGAAATACCGTCACTGATAATTATCAACAACGATACCCTTATTGATAATGATTTTCAGCATGGTCGCATAAGTACGGGGCATTAGTAACGGTATTTAGCTATCAATAATCATTTTTTCACCCTTAGTGATACTTGGTTATCTAGTAGTAGTGTTTTATGCTCGACTCTCCCTGTTATATTAAAGGGGACTCGATGAGAGCACTCGCCGTTAGGGCACAACAGATCTAATAACTTTATATATAATTTATTTTCTAATAACAATATATATAATCGTATATAGAATTTAGTTTCTAATAACAATATATACATAAAAAGTGAGAATAATATATAAAATGATAAAACAAGTATATGAAATAGGAAAATAGTATATAAAAGAAAAAAAATATAAAAAATACACGAAGAATAAACAACAAGTATATAAAATGACAAAACAATATACAAAAATTGTAAACAAGTATGTAAAGGTGAAAAAATAGTATATCTACATTGTCATCGTGCTACGGTACCATCGTGTTTGCACATTGTCCATATTAAAATTGTGGAGATGTGCGGGATTGCTATCGGCATGGAAGTCCCGGAGTTAAATAGAAGAGGCGAGATAAGATGCATATGAAGAGTGGATGAGTCAAGTCTCGCGGACTTGCTTATATGGGTCCAAGACGCAATTTATGTTACTGCACGTGTCTAGTTTAAAGGTATGATCGTTGCTATAGGTCTTTTAGGAAATTAGTTCTGGCCCTGTGGTTTCCCCATACCCCTTTGATTACATCACTACTGAAATCAATGATAGTAGTTTTGCATATTTTTCATGAAATTTTCGGACCCCAGAACTGTACAAGAAACCACTACGGATTGCCTCAGAAATTAAGCTGAATTACTACCACTTTGGTGATATGATTTAGGACATGTGAAATATGGTGTTCAAAGAGTGAGGTGAGAGAAAAACACAATTTCCAAGAAAATATCCCACGTGAGACACTACCATCTTTCTATATGTATATAATCTTTTTAATTCAAATGAATTGTATAGAATTTTGAGATTTTGTAGCTCTTTATATTTATGGAATAAAATTAATTAGTAGATTTATTAAGTAATAGTATACATTAATGTGATGAGAAATTATTATACTCATAACAAACTACAAAATAATGTTTTACTACTAATAATAAACTACAAAATTATAAAGTGATGAGAAATTTATATATGCTAACAGTAGTTTGTTAATAATTTTTTATACAAATGGTTAGCATAAAAATGACTACTTCAAAAATTTATTTCTTATTTACTGCTATAAAAGTTCATTTCTAAATTTAACATTCATAATACAAAAAAGTGTAATCTTATAAACTTTATGTTAATATATTTATTTTATATGGCACATCAAATTTATTATTTAAATCATTACCATTAAATAGTCAATTTAGTTCTTGCCAAACAATATTTACCATCTATTCAAGTTATTTTAAAAGAGAAATTATTCGAAGTGCTCGGCTTTTGGAGTGCTCGAAGCGTCCACCATATAATTTTAGCAAGATACATATATATTTGTACTTGGATATACCTTTTGTGTATATAAATATACCTTTTTGAAAATATACATTTTTGTAATTTTACTATACCTTTTGTGTTTACAAAAATACATTTTTATAATTTCATCATATCTTTTGTAATCGCATCCTGTCACTTCATCCCATCCACTCCATCTCCATCCCTATCCTTCCTCCTCTCCCCATTCTCTTTTTTTCCTCACTAATCCGAAACCGCCGAAAAAAACCAAAACCTCTGCCTCGACTTCCATGGGAAAAGAACCCATGGAATCGCCTACTCCGACCAAGGAGCCATCAATCACTACCCAATGCTACCCGGAGGAATTCCTGAAGTTCTGGCGTAGGTCTTTGAAGGACGGATTTTCACCACTGAAATCGACAACCTGCTGAAGACTTGGCACTTTCGTCACTTCCTCGATCTACCAGAAATCGACCTCCCATGAGAGTTTCTGACGGAGTTTATGGCCAAGTGGAACACCTCCATGCATGCCATTGAGTTCAAGGGTCACCTCCTCCGACCTACTAGTATGGCATTTCTGTTGTACTTACTATATACATATATGACACCTTTTCCCTTCCCAACGCTCCTCTAATCGGTACACCCCTACTGAGTCGCCTGTCACTTCATCCCATCCACTACATCTCCATCCCCTATCCTTCCTCCTCTCCCTATTCTCTTTTTTCCCTCACTAATCCAAAACCTTAAACGATAGACTCATCACCATGCCTAAAAAAAACCAAAATCTCTACCTCGACTTCCAAGGGAAAAGAACCAATGGAATCACTACTCCGACCAAGGAGCCGTCAATCACTAGTCGATACTACCTAGAGAAATTCCTGAAGTTCTGGCATAGGTCTTTGAAGGACAGATTTTCACCGCTGAAATCGACAACCTGCTGAAGACTTGGCACTTTTGTCACTTCCTCGATCTACCAGATATCGACCTCCCATGAGAATTTCTGACGGAGTTGATGGCTAAGTGGAACAATTCCATGCACGCCGTTGAGTTTGAGGGCTACCTCCTCCATCTACTAGTATGACATTTCTGTTGTACTTGCTCTCTGAAACACGGAGAAAATAGTGGATGTTTCTCCGAGGAAACCCAAGCCCGAGCTCTCGAAAATTGAGAGAAAAAAAAGCTCCCTAACGAAAAGAGCATCACAAATCTTGAGAATCAGAAGGTTCTCTATGATGAGCTATATGTCACGAAGGATGCAACTGTCGAGTAATGGGTATCGATCCTTACAATGTGCTTGTTCTCATGCACTTTATTTCAAATAAGTAATGACAACATATGCATGCCATTATGGAACCATGTGGAGGACCTTTCCTAGATCTGAGATTATGCATGGGGGGCTGCCTTTTCGATTTCATGAACCGGCAACTTCCAGATCTAGGTAAAATACAACCTCGGCAACAACCCTAACTTCAATGGATATTCATTTGGTATTCTGGTTAGTTAGTAACAATTCTTAATTTTAATTAAAAAATAAATTAGGGTCTCTTTACGGTTCAATTTATGCCATATTTTTTGTGAATGCAGTCTGGGTTTTACAAGTGTGTTAAGCCCGAGGATCGGAGGTCATCCCATGATGAATGACCGCAATTTTGTCACTGGAATCTAATCAATAATGGGTGGAAAGAAACCTTAATCAAAGTTACAGAATCGGTTGACAAAGAACTTGTGGTTAAGGATGCTCCCCTCCCCCTCCCCCCCCCCTCTACAGAGCATGAGTTATAGGTTTTTCAGAAACAAGCAACGGGGTTTGTGATCGATTCGTCAGGGCATACGAAGTTTTTTACCCTGCTAATGCGACCCCCCTGCCACCATCACCCCCTCTTCGCCACGGTTCACCTTGCAAAAGAACTCCCCATAGAAAAGCGTGCCCCTCCCAGTAACTTCACCCTAATGTCTACTCATCTCATGTCTCACATAATTATTTTGTTCTTTTGTATTTCATGTTTTTGCATTATGCTAAACATTATCTTTTTACCTTTTTTTTTATCAATATAGGAACTTAGACACCTCAATCTGGTAAGAAGCCTCTGCGCATAGCTACTAAGAAGTTGCAATCTACTTCAGTGGCTGTTTGTAAGCTCTCCTCTCAAACATATCCCTGCCAACTGATAATCAACCCCCCTCAACAGTTATGATAAACATATCCCTGGCAGCAAGCGAAAAAGTGACGACATGGATGATGATTTCATTGACAACCCCATTTGTTCAACCCCAACTAGATGGTAGAATGGGGTTTCAATCTTTATCGATGGGACTTTTCGAAATGGACTTGTTCGGGACCTACGGTAGACTATTGGAAATAAGAACGGCCCCAATGACGAGCAAGCACCCATAGCCGAAAGTAATTCCCTTACTCTAATTTTTCATTATTACTAATATATAATACTCTAATTACTCGTTGCACTAATACAGTCCCTTACTCTCCTAGTAGGACCTCAAGGGTAAACTTCAACACCCCCTCCCCCCCACCCCTACAGATATTTCTGAGGGATCGACTGCTAACGCACCCATATGCACATCTACTAGTAAGTTAAGCTCTATTCCTAAAATAATGCTTTACGTCCTTCAATTATTCTTACTATGTCACCATGTCGTTTATTAACAAAAAATAGGAGTTGCCTTGGATATGAATAATATATGGGGAATGCCGCTCATGCAGCAACAAAGGAACGAGGAGACGTCTGACATTCATCATGCTAGCAAAGGGTTTTATCCAATTTCTTCGTGCAAAGCTCTGCTTCTCGCATGGGGAAGATGCAAAAACTCAACCCCTCCAATGATGGTGATGTGAATTCCAAAGAATCCTCCCTGGTCGCACTCCCGGCAGGTAACTCTGAAAAACCACCCAGTGTTGATGTACCACCTAGAACCGGTCCTTCATCATACCCTCAGTACTTCTAATTCCCTGCACCAACCGCACCTAAACCCAAACCCCTTTCAATAGGCGATAACTATCTCTCACCCGACGCTACGTTTATCACTTCTTCCACCACACCAGTTATGCCTTCCCCCACCACCCCGGTGATTGCCCTGCCCATCTTTAACTCTTCCGCAGCCACAATGGTAAGTAATCTCCATCATGTTTAGACATTCATTCTCTCTCCCGCAAGTTTGTACTAATTACTAAAATTCACTTGATCATGTAAAGTGCTGGAAAATTTGCGAAGAACACCCGGTTATAGGAACACCATTTTTCTCCCATCGGCCACAACTGACCTCCAACCGTTCGCCAGCAGCTCCTCTGAACTACAGGTCTCACTTCGCCGCAATGTCAAGGCACTCCCCAATCGCTACTCGGAACACCATACATACAACAAGCAATTACATCTTCACAACACAGGTTCATTCCTCTCACACCTTATAAGTCATAAACTACTTTCCAATATACCTTGCCACCTTACATTGCTTTAGTTTCATTCCTTACACCATTTCAGGCAAACCCTCGCGTCCTCTGCTCCACAACCACAAAGAGATACTAGCGAGTCTTCTGGATTCTCAGTCTTATTTGAGTTACCCTCCCCTCCTGTGCAAGCCCTCGCTTCCTATCGCATATCTTCCGGTTCAGCCCGTTCACCGAGAAGAGAATTCTCCAATGTGACGCTGATTACATATTCGAAGATACACGGAACTATAACCAAAAGGTTACGAATTATGCTACGAGAACAAGAACTTCATCTTGCCATACATGCAAAAGGTCATATTCGCGTGGTAAAGGGGCTTTATTTGCCGTGGTCAGGATGTCGTCTTCCAGCATGGCAATTACCGTATTAGTCGAGACGAAGCACTCGGCCTCTTGAAACCACAAGCCCCTCCCCTTACCCCCCCCCCACACACACACACACACACCAATGTAAGCATCAGTACCCTTATCGTTATGACCTTTGAAACATTACTGACAAATGTGCATGTTATAAAAAAAATTCTTACACATTCTTAGAACCCATGTTTAGGTGGTTGACGCTCCACTCCACATTCTTCACTGTTTCGTCAAAAATCATGGATCGACGTGGCAATTTCTTAACAAGAAGCATGCGGTAAGCATACATAGTAATACATATTACTTTTTTTTAACTTGCTTATTAGCTGACTTGTCAAATTCCTTCTACTCAGCTTATCGTCCCAAATTTACCATGGAAGTTGAACACACCAAAGTTCAGCAAGTATAATCCGGAATCTCTGGGGCATGCAGGTAGTTATTCATCCCCCTATTCACCAGCACGGAGCAATGGATGCTCCAACTTGCATGAACACAAATTCAAGGCATACAACTTCTGCTCCATGACAGAAGACGAGCGCAACCTCGCTAAGTTGACGGCTGTCGTTTGGTGCCCTTTTCTCAGGGAGTTGCTCACTTTACCTGAAATTAATAAGTGGGATCTTCGAGAACCAGCAACTCCACGTTGAACTGGTGGTTCTAAGGATGACAGAGTTTATATCGTCAAGCTCGTTGACCACATCATTGTTCACCACACATTGATATGGTTGTAGGATGTCGCGAAGGGTGATCGTGATCGCATTTTCTATGACATTAGCCCCTTCCAACTTCCCCGAGAACTTCTCTCCCACTGGACCTTAAGCCCACATCTCACCTTCTTAGTACCCATCCGGGGCCTCCAACTTTCTCCTTTTGCAAGGACCCCTACCAAGATTATTTGTTTACTATTTTGTGTTGTATTTTTTTATGAACTATTTCGTATTTTGCTCTCGTCAAACTTGATATGTGCTATGTCACATGTAGTAGTATTTATTTTCTTTTGCATGTTCATGTATTAGTGTTTCTGTATGGATAATTTTATATATTTGAATGTTTATGTATTAATGACTATGGGAAATTATATTTTTATTCTCTTTGTTATTTTATTTGATGTGGGAATCAATTAGTAATCTGTTTTCTTTTCAATAAAGTAGTAATATGTATTGTTCCTTTGATTTTTAAGTTTCATGTCTGAATAAAAAAGAGTTCATCAATGTGTCCATCACTATCCTTTACCATACATGTCACACCATAAGCTCACGATATTCCAACCCCATTATCCAAGAAGATAGACCTAGATGAACTCAACCTTTCATATACACAGTTCACTCCTCCAATAAAATAATGTATCCAACACCTTAATGATTGAAACCTCATAAGATAGTCCATACCAACAAATTTCTTTGTCAATCACTACAACAGGTCATTGATCTTCTTGACATTTCCAATTTCAAATACCACTACAAAAAAATAATTTCATGACACAATTTCAGAACACAACTTCATAGAAGAACAACATAAAACACCACTTCGAAACACATCTAAAACATAACTACAAAACACCACAAATTAAAACCACAATCCCCATACAAAACACAAACGAACACCACAAAATGGATACATATCGGACGTAGTGCCAATTTAAGACAAAACAAACCAAATTAGATTAACACTACAGCTCCCCCACACCCACTTCCCACTGATCACACCTAACAACCGGTGGCGCAGGCATGTGGGCGGCAAACATGTGCGATTTGTAATCGTCGAACGCTTGCTGGTAAACCTCACTATATGTGTACTTGCCCTTGTTAATGTCAAGCTCCACATAATGCTTAAAATCAATCTCCAACTCCACACCAATGGTAATCTTCTTCATGTATTAGTAGTCATAGTAATACTCAACCACATTATCGATTAGGCTCACATCAGTGCAATCGATTAACTAATCAAGGCAAGCTATATTCTTCTCAACTTTCAGCATGTCTATGTCCACTAGTCTACCAAAACCTTTCACTAGGTCACTTGCTTTCTCAAATGTGTAATGGTACTCCGGTATGGCATACCGTACGCCTTTATCCATACCTACAATATCAAACAATACAAAACATCAAATTAGCATCAGCACATATATTTGGTCTCGCTTACTGATAAGAGGTATTTTTGCAGTCGTTTTACACTTACCAAAAGAAATTTATAACCCTAGACTTAACTACAATACAGTAGACAAGTGGAAGTAGGCGTCGAACCACGAGAGCTATTTAGACTAAACTAGGTGAAAAGATTACTAATCTAATGAAAATGGACTCAATAAAAATAGAAAACTAAAATAAAGAAAAACCAAGACCGTAAATAAAACCAAACACAAGACCTAAAACAAGACACACAATTGGGGGCGTTGTTGATTGGTTGATTGCAACAAAATGAAAGTAACAAGTAAAGAGGAAACTTAGAGTAGAAATCAAGAGATGTGGTGGTTTGGTGAATTGAGGCATAGTTTTGTGTAGTGAATTTGTGTGTAACTTTATCCTTGACTATAATAATGAATTTGGAATTAATCTCTTAAGTGCAGTAAGATGAGCTCTAACCGATAAATAACTCAAACAAAAAGATAGGGTTTTAGTTTAGATGAGCTCGTAAATAAAAACACTAACCTACTTGAATATCATAACCAATTCAATAGAAATCATTGGCTATTTAAACAAATCAAAACCTCCTAAACAATGAGCTTGTTCAGAACTGTTTAGATTGTTGTGAGTTATTTGCACTTGGCTATTATTCAAATTCTAATGGAGGCTATTGAACAAAGCAACCATAGGAATTTTGTGGCCCTTGTTAATTACTATTGAACATAGAATTGACCGAAATAAACTTAAAATAATTCATTGAGCATGAAAGATAATAAGTAAATGAAAATAGAATAATAACCGTTCAAATGAAATTCATTATTAATGGTCTCAAAAGTTACAACACAAAAACATAAACACTAACTATGCCTCGAATGGCTTACTCGAAATACATGGAAAAGAAAGAAAATAAAATAATGATAGAACCCATTAATGAAGCGCGGATGGAAGAATGAAGCTTGCTTGACTTGCCCAACTCCAAGAGAGAGAATGATGAAGTTCAAAAGTGATTAGAAATGATGCCTTGCACCTGGTTATAACCGTCTCAAAAGGTGATCATGTGGGATGAATGAAGCTCCATGCAAAGAGTGTGAAGGGAGCATGGCAAAGGCATGAAGAGTGCATGTACATTGCATGAAAGATCTATCCAGAAGATGGTCAATTTGGGTCTTGTAGACTTCGGAATTTGGCTCTGATGGTATGGAATGAATTGTGGGCTTTGTTCTCTTCTTTCCAACGGTATATAGTATGTATATAGAGGGGGCCCAGATTGTGAGTTATGGCCGAAATACTGAGGCTGTGTCGGCAGGCCCGAGTCTTGATTATTATTTCCATCTTGTGCTCCAATATCTTTTCTCCAAGTTATGCTCCATCTAAATTGCACCTGAAATCACATAAATATCTCATCAGTAGTATCAACATTCAAGTTGTGATTATTATCCATATAAATAGAATATTAATACATATAATGGTGCAATATTACATATGTATAGGGTATAAAATGTGTATAATTAATGACTTATCACTTACCGGTTGTAATAGCTAGTAATTTACATAATACATTATTACAGTTTACTACTTGATTTATGTATAACAGTTATTATTCCTTGTCTCTTACTAGCGGCCCAACAACCCTTACATCCTCACACACACAATTCAACCAATACTATATTTACCTATTAACTGGCAGCTATGTTGCGCGGACACTTCAAAACTCCGGCCGTGTCCGTGTCGGACACTCCTCGGATACGTTTCGGACACACCACGTGGCGTGTCAAATATTTTATTATTAAAAATCGTCAGGACACTTCGCAGACACGTGCACTGAGTTGGTTAGCGCAATTATTACACTATTTCATCATTCTCATATTTTAGAGACTAGTTCTCTCACTTTTCTATTCCAGTAATTGTGGGACTACACATTAAAGTAAATTTTGATTATTTATTGTTCAGTTTCCATACACAAACATATAAAACGTCAAATATCTTGTATGCACATATAAAAGTGCAACTTCAAATGTTATATATATTGTATCAATTATAAAATAGTACGTATAACTTATGATTATAAAGTAAAAATATTATGTATAAACCTTTAAAATAAAATAAAATTAACATAAATAATATATACAATAATTAAATTATATATTTTATTCATATATAAATAAAACATATTGTGTCATGATGAATTTTGAGATTCGCTGTGTTGCCGTGTCTGTGTGGTGTCGGACATGACACCCGTGTCCGGGTCCGCGTCCATGCAACAAAGACTGGCCATAATCTACGTTAACTTCAATAAAAGTAAAAAAAAATAAACTAGTAGTAATCTTCTTATTCAAGAGGAAAGGCATGGATTTCTGGTTCACCCATCATGCTTTGAAACTAGCCCACACCTCCTCAATACCGTTGTAGCCTCAATAGGAACAAACTTATCCACGCAAGGCTTTGTTGGGAAGATTAGTATGTACTGGTAGTAACCGCCTTTCTTGTGTTCAAAATGAGTGGTAATCTCCGTGGTCTCCTTGGCGACGAAATTAATTATGTTGTTTATGTTGAAATCAAATGGCACTGGCTCTTCCATTTGGACGTACACACTCCTTTTCTAACATAGCATCCATTTGCCTAATCTCCGCCGTTGGACTTGCAAACACCCTACCTACCCTCTTATCACTACCATATAATACAACCATTTTATTAAAATTTAGGGAGACCGTAATGAAAAATACACCAAAAATCTTGAGGGGCGATATATTCATAACTTTCAATTTCTATACAATATATATATATATATATATATATATATATAAAGAGAGAGAGAGAGAGAGAGAGAGAGAGAGAGAGAGAGAGAGAGAGAGTATGGCTAAACAACATACAAATTTTGCTTACAGTCCAAAAAATTATACGTATCATCAAAAATTCAAATTTCAACCGTACGAATGGAATATATATGTTTTGAATATATTGATGACACGTGTAATTTTTTGGACCGTAAGCAAAATTTTCATTTTGCTTACGTATAATATTTAGCAGTTGCCCCCTAGTTCTATTAAGATCCGCCACTGAGTATAATACATCATGTTGTATTTTTATATGGCACTGGTATATTGTTAATTCTTAGGGTATGATTTCACCTCTTGTAGGTACATGAAAATTTGATATTTTAGAGGGGTATATGTCAAATTTGGTTTTAATAAAATTATCAAAAAGTAACCTCAAAATAATTAATATATCAAAAAGTACCCTTAAAAAATTAGAGATATCAAATATACACTTCTAAAATTGCAAATTTTCAATTAGAGTGCGAGAATTGTAGCCGGGTAAGGAATCATCGTTATTATTCATCTTGATATATTTCACTTAAATGTTTTTTTCTTCGGTTTCTTTGTTACTGTTAGCGAAACAAAAAGAAAAGCTCCCAGAACGCATATTTTAATGGGTAATAAAATCTCAAGGCATAAACTTCATTTTTAACAGTAAAAATACAAAAAAAAACCCCTCCCCCAAAGAAAAAATTTAATGCACTATCAACGTGACTTATAAATTAATATCCTTGCTTTTCCTTAACCCTAAACAAACATATAACCAAATCAAATCACACAGAAAAGAAAACAAAAAAAATACTATCTCCAATTCAGAACATGGCAATGCTCAAATTTGTTTTTATTGCCGCCCTTTTCCTCCTTGCCACGTCGGCTCTAGCTAACGAAAATGTTCCAGTTGAGCCTCCAACAGAATCCCCAAATGCAGAAGCCTTGCGGAATTTTGACTATTACGCAGAGCATGACAAATGTGTGAAGATGGTAGGCAACTTACAGTGCTTGGAAGAATTGGCGTATATTCTGGTACCAGATGTGAAGATGTCATTTGTCCCCCCATCTCCGAGCAAACAATGCTGCCAAAATGTAATGAATATTGACAGTATAGCCCCCGGGTGCTGGAACGAGATGATTACACCAAAGTATATGTTTTTGAAAGACGATCTCCGCGAATATTGCTCTAAAAAGCTTGATTTATAATTTTACTGCTAAAAAAATATTTGTTTCGGAGAATAACCACATGAACAAATAATGTTTCCTTAGTTTTGTTTTGATATATGTGGCAATGATGGTTTGATTTATGTCGTGATGTTTTGTGAAAGTTCTTTAATTTATATCTTCATATTATTAATAGATTCTAAAGTAAAAAAATTTACTTCACAATAATTAACTACGCCACTCTTTAATCGTCACCCTTAATTAACTACGCCCTTGGAAGAATTGGCGTATATTATGGTACCAGATGTGAAGATGTCATTTGTCCCCCCATTTCCGAGCAAACAATGCTGCCAAAATGTAATGAATATTGACAGTATAGCCCCCGGGTGCTGGAACGAGATGATTACACCAAAGTATATGTTTTTGTAAGACGATCTCCTCGAATATTGCTCTAAAAAGCTTGATTTATAATTTTACTGCTAAAAAATTTTTTGTTTCGGAGAATAACCACGTGAACAAATAATGTTTCCTTAGTTTTGTTTTGATATACGTGGCAATGATGGTTTGATTTATGTCGTGATGTTTTGTGAAAGTTCTTTAATTTATATCTTCATATTATATTATTAAGAGATTCTAAAGTTAAAAAATTTACTTCACAATAATTAACTACGCCACTCTTTGATCGTCACCCTTAATTATGAGATCCAAAGGTTAAAATTTAGACATGTTAGCCCTCTTTTTACTCCCATCTCTCCACATTTTTGCAGTCAGAAACAAAATCCTTGGTCTCTACGCCCCCCACTCTGTGTCCGCCTCTCTCTCTCTCTCTGGCCGGCCTCCACCTCTCTCTCTCTCCGCCTTCTCTCTTTCTTGGCTCCGTCTTTTCTCTGGCTCCGGCGCCTTAATTTGTCGAAGGAGGACTTCGTCCATCTCTAACGCCAAAAATTGTGCGTCTCTCTCTATTTGTGTGTGTAATTCTGAATCGATGAATTAAACTTGATTTCTTTCATGTCATCCATAAAGGACAGCACAACTTATTGTTATACCAATCCACAGTTTGTGCCTTGTTGTAAGATTTAGATGTATGCATATGGAGATGAAGCATATAAGAAGATTTACACAATGTATCATGAGGGCGTCACCTTCAAGGTATTTGATTAAATGCATCTTTGAGAATTTAATGTGTTTTGAAGTAAGAAATATTGTCGATTCTGATTACGCTGTGACAGATCCGCATTCCACCCCCTCTCAAAAATTTCAGTCCTGAGTTCTTAAGGTTTAATTAATCGAAATAAGCCTCAATTAGGAATTAAGCAAAAAATAAAAAAATAAAAAAACAGCTAGATAAACACCAAAGAGAAGTGTGAAATTATCCCTTCATATTTCAACCCGAGCTAAATCAAATGGTATTTTATAGTTCTATTCTTTCTCAGCTTTTTTTTTAAATTAAAAATTAACTGATGGTACTGTATCCAGCATCATTTCGGCTTCATGGAGATAAAGTAAAGGTTGTCTCGAAAGGCAACAAGGTATATTTTATGTTCCGGTATATTTTATGTTCACTTGCGAAATTTTCAGATTATTATTTTTTTACAAATGTTTATAGTGTAAAAAGCAACATTTGTATTGTAAAAGGTAAGCGAGCTGAGACAGATGTTGTCTTCAGCTTTCATTTAATGAGGGCATAGTAGCGGTTTCCTCTAAAATTTATTTATTTATTTTAATTATTGTAGGATTTACACCGAATTATTTTGTTATATACTAACCCTGGATTTTACAGTTTGCCCTTCTGGTTGAAAATTGGAAAGTACTCTTTAGTACAGGGAATCATTTTGGATTCTGACTTATTGACTAAATATATTGGATTTTATACGGTTCAAGAGTTCTTATTTTATATATTCTAAACACTCACCCACAGCTCCAGTTTCCCTGATCTTTGTCCCTGTTCTAAGACCGCTTGCATGTTGGTCGTCAAAAGCAACGTTCAGAAATTGAGGATTCATAATTCCCAATTGTTACCCCAAAACCACTGTGCTATTCTGATTCTTTCCCTTTCTGAGTTGATTTAGGATGGTAACTTGAAATCATATTTTCTGTAATTTTTACTAATTATCATAATTGTTGAATTCTTTATTTATTATTTTTCAGTTTCCAATTTCACGGTATTCACGCACATAAGATCACAAATTGCAAGGTATGCATTTTTATGAAGATCTGGTTGTTCTAATTATTTTTTTGCAGTTTATCTAATTGAAATACTAATTATTGCAGATTTTTCTATTTGTTTGTTACTAGCGTAAAATGAAATTTTTTCCTTAATATTGCAGATTAAATGTAAAATTGTTGTATTTTTAGCAACAACAAATGAAGATGAATAGGAAACAAAATGTTCTTCTACAGTTGCCAAATAGTCAAAGCCCTTTTTATATATTATGATCTCACCAACAACTTGAGGTATTGTTATTATTATTTCACTGTTCTCTTTTTTTATTCCCCAAAATTGAAAAGGATAAGAATTATCATATTTAAACTGTATTAATGTTTAATATGCATGTGGAGGTTGCAAAAGTAATATCAAAATTTAGCATGGATTCCCAGATATTCAAGTTAGGTACTTTTTAAATTTTGTTTATATATTTTTCTCTTTTTTGGTTATATTTTTATATATAAAAGAGAGATTTCTATTGATTAAATCGTCTCTCCAAAATATAGTGTGTCAAATTGCAACCGCAATCACAATTACTTCTGTTTGAAAGGTACTTCAAATTTTATTTTATTTAAGGACAAAACTGAGGTCAATTTGGGTCAATCTGGTTAATGTTCAAATCAAGCATTGCTGGTTTGGTAGCTAAATGTCCAAATATAGTCGCAAAAGGGTTCCTGCGGCCAAAAAATTGGTCGCTGCTTTCGTAGTCACATCTTAGTCTTTGATTCTATTTTGCTACCAACATACATGTTTGTCGCCAAAGAAATATCTATTACCACCAACTTGTCCGTCGTTAAAATTAATATATCGGTTGCAATTGATTGATTGTTGGTCTCAATTGAGTGCTCTAATAGGTGTATAGCGACTAAATTTCGTCGCAAAAATTATTCATGTCATCACTAATCATATTATTAGAGACTAAATAATGGTTGCAAAACATTAATTCCATAATAAAATAATTTATTCGGGACAATATATTCGTCGCCAAATACATAAAGGAGAAATCTTGGTGTCGCTAAACAAATTTAAAGATTCTTTACCTACCAATATCCAATTCATTTCAAATAAAATAAATTTCTCACAATTCTTAAAATTCTTAAATAAAAATTTATAATAATTTCTTTTTTCATAATTAACAATATTAATCATTAAAAGTAATAATAACATCACATAATACAAAATATCATGAAAATTCAAGATTACAAAACATTCTACACAATCCAATCAAAATAAGAAAAAAAATCTTAAAAAGAATAATTACTTGTTGAACATCTTAATATTTACTTCAAGTGCAGGAGCATGACACTTGTTCCTACAATGACGTGCATATATCTTAGAAAAAACTATCAAATTATTATTCATAAAAACTAAGAAAATAATGTATTTGATTTCAAATAAAGTAAGAAAACAAATATATTTGATTAGATCCTACCTTCTTATACATTGCTATAAAATGTACTTGAAGATTGTTCATAGCTTCCCAAAGGGCCTAGCATAAGAAACAAGTATAGAATTTAATAAAATAAAATAAATCTTAATAACTAAATAAATAACTAAAATTTAATAAAATTAATAAGCAAAGAACTAATAATAAAAGAAATAGTTGGAGCTTACACATGTATTAAAAAAGTCTTTTCCATCCCAAAGCAACATACTATTTTTTCTTTTCCACTGTTTAACAGAAAAAAACAAACAAAAATAATTTAAAACCAAACAAATTAACCAATTTAATTACTTATTTATTAACAACATATTTGTTAACCATCTTGCGGTACCGGTACGGTGCCTATTTTTTTGCATATCGTACAACCTTTCCAATGCTATAGTATATATGAATACTTTTGCAAAAAAAATATAATTTGCAATACTATCTGTTGAAATATTAAGATTATTATTTGAAGATGTTATGGTTAGAAAGTTTAAATTTGGTAACAAAAATTTAACTTGTGAGAAATTGCCAATCAAACAATGTACAAAAAATGAAAATGAAATATAGATGTTAAGTTGATACCTTTTTTTCGGAAAAGAAAGATCCGAAAATAGTTTTGCACCAAGCAGAAAATATATCCAGCTATAATAGCACAAATTACCAGCACTAAATCTGCAAAATAAACCGAAAAAATAGAAAAATTAGTATGCAGGATATTATTTACAAAAATCCGTTAAAAGATGTTACAATAGTGGCGACATATTGATCTAAATACAACGACTCACCAAATGAGATTATAGTCAGCATTAAATTAAATAAATAAAAAATGAACCAAAATAATATATTAAAATAGTCATGAAGAAAGAATGCTAGTTTCTTGAAGATACAAATCCTCATCTTGTATAATTACCTCAATTTATGAATTATTATCTTAATTCAGCTTAATGCATGCATGATATAATTGCATAAATACATTATAAATGTTAAGAAGACTAATAAGATCCAATCAATATCACATAAATCAAATAAAAAACACTCAGCATGTCTGTATCCTGCCAAGTTTGATTTCTCTCCTGCTATTGTTGTCACCCCTGAAATGAGAAAAAAAAAAAAACTTTTTGTCTAATTTTGAAATATTAGCGAAATATTATTAATTTATTACCAGATTGAACCCCTTTTGGTGAAGGCTCTGTGCATTTGGCAACTGATGATAACTGTATCAATATATCACCTACAATCAAGATGCAAAATTAATCTCCGACCCAACAAAAATTACCAAAACAAAATTAGAACTTTCTATTTACTAAAAATTAGAACGATAATCACAAATTAAACACTTTTCCATGATTTGAGAAACTTAAACCAACATGTAGAATAGTAGAGCAGTCATGATATGAGAAGCTCACCTAATTAGAACCACAACTTGGTACAGAGCAGTTGCAAGAGTGCGTATGAGAGGAGAGGAGAGGCGAGCTTAGCCGGTCAAGATCGAGAAGAGAGGCTAGCACGGCCAGTAACGACGAGGAAGAGAGGCGAACCGACGAGCTTGGCCAGTAACAATGGTGAGAGAGGTCCGCTCATCCAGTCAAGGTCGGAGGAGGGCAAGCTCGACCAGCCACGGCGGTGAAGAGAGGAGGGGATCGGCGTGAAGGACCTAGGGTTTCTTCAAGTTGGGGTTTAGTGGAGAGGAAGAGCGAAAATTTCAGAAATTTGGAATGAGCTACGGACCTGGACTTGGACCTGGTTGGGTTTATCTGGTCAATTTGTCCATATGAATGAAATTTAGGTGGGAAAATATTATTAATGAAAAAAATTTGGAGTGAAATTTTGGTGGGAAACAAAATTTGACAGCTTATTTAATTTGTTATGTAATTTAAATATTTTGTTATTTTATTAAATTATGTAGAAACATTTTATTCACTTTTATGGATGAAATAAAATATCTATTTATCATAAAATATTATGTGAGTACCTTAATTAGAATTTATATATTAATATCCAAATTGTATCAAATCAATCATTATAATATTGGATTATATCAATAATTGTATCAAATTCATAACTATTTCAATAAGGAGGAAATTCCCTCCAATAAAATTTGTTTGATGGAGGGAAGTATATGTGAATATATTCCAACAGGAAGAGAAAGGCCCCTAAAACTAAATCCAATTCAATTATTAAATATGATCAATACTAATAAAGCTAGATGAAAAGTATTTCCCTCATTCTATTATCCAATTGAGTCAAATATAATATGAAAAGTATTTCCCTCATTCTATTATCCAATTGAGTCAAATATAATAGTCACAAAAATGCTTTCGTTTCACTAATCACTACAAAAATTCATTTTCTACTATCGTATTCTCGTGATAAATTTGTTCAATCAAGTACTTCCATCCGTTAAGTGATAATTTGGCCGTTAAGTGTCAACATGATCATACAATAATATTACCACATGGCGTTTTAAGATAACGTGGCACAAAATATTAGGAAATAAACTTTTTTGACAAATATATTTATGAAGAATTGTTTTTGGACAATATTTTTTGAAACTTTTATTTGAATAATATTTTTTTTGAAAAAAATTGTAAAAACTATTTCTTTTGTAGACTATTTTTTTGAATTCTTGGAAAAATATTTCTTTGGAAAAAAAATTCCGGAAAATAAAATTATGGAATTATTTTTGGAAAAATATGAAAAATATTTTTTTTGCAATTTTTTTGAGAATTATTTTTAAGTATTTTTTTTAGAAACAAAAATTTCCTAGAAAATTTAAAATGTATTTATTCTAATATTTTGTGCCACATCATCTTAAAACGCCATGTGGTAATATTATTGTATGTGCCATGTTGGCACTTAACGGATGGAAGGATTTGATTGAACAAAATAGTAGATGTGACTGACTTGATTGAACAAATTGAAAGATTAAGGACTCAATTGAACATTGAGCAAGAGATGAGGCATTAAAAGTGTTTGAAACATTTTCCTAAATTAGTTTGAAACAAAAATTTCCTAGAAAATTTAAAATGTATTTATTCTAATATTTTGTGCCACGTCATCTTAAAACGCCATGTGATAATATTATTGTATGTATCTTGTTGACACTTAACAGCCAAATTATCACTTAACGGATGGAAGGACTTGATTAAACAAAATAGAAGAAGTGAAGGGCTTGATTGAACAAATTGAAAGGTTAAGGACTCAATTGAACATTTGATAAGAGATGAGGGACTAAAAGTGAACTTTTCTCTAAATTATATTCTTTAATAAAAAAAATACTCAATATGCCTTAATAATTATAGATTGGCTAATAACTTTGTAGAAGATAATATTTGCTTATAATTAATCAATAACATTAATATTCTTAATTTTCGAACCGTGACAGAGAAGAGTTGGACCAGATATCTGGCATCGTGATACGGATACAGTTCAGATATTAAAATTGATAAAGATACTATTCGGAAATCTCAAATACGAATATGAACATACTTATTTCAGATTGTTCAAATGGATATCTTAATATGTTACATATAAATTGTTATATAAATATAACTTCTTATTACCATAATTAGTTAACCTATCATATCAACGGTAAGAAAAATAATTGGTGTATGTTTTGTTAGTTTGAGAGGAAAGTACATATCTGAGTCAAATGTATTGATCGGAGAAGAAGTACATAGGAAAAATAGGAACTCGTTGTGAAATAAAAGAAAGTAGGTAGTTGTAAACTGAAAGAAAATTAATATATAATGAATTCAAATTTAGGTCTTACAAAAAATGAATATCTAAAAAGAAGTATTATCCGGATACATAAAATATATGTACTTGTATCTGTATCTAGCTTGTAACGTAAATATTGTATTTGTATCTTGGTTGATATGAGAGATGTAGATATGTTTGCGCGTACGATGCAGTTTGATTCGGATATTATCCGCGCCATTTACATTCCTATTTATACATAACTCTCCTTGAAACCCAATGAATATGATAACTGAAATGATTCAAACTTAAATTGGTTGTTAACCTAAAGAACATGTAGCTGAAAATACATGGCATTAGTTAGGAAATAAATTATTTTATTTGAGTTATTTTTTTTTATTTTATAGGTATTTTTAAAACAATATTAGTATAATATTAAAAATATTTTTCAAGTATGGAATAACATTTTGTGAAGAAAAAAATGTTATGCCATATTTACGACCAAATAGGAGTTGAGCTTGTAGCAATGAACAATGAAATTGCAACTAACTGTGAGTTTGTCGCAGATGCATAGCTTAATCTGCTACCAAAGGTGAGTTAGTCGCAAATGTAAAACATATTTTGGGACCAACTATAAGCTGGTCCCAGATGAGTTGCTTCAGCGATTATAATAGCGACAATTTATGAATTTGTCTCAAATAAGTTGTTTCTGTGACCATTTTGCGACCAAGTATTGTAGTCGTCGCTAATCACTGATGTTTTTTGAGACGAACTACGTCTTCGTTGCTGAATGCATTAATGACGAAATATGGCTTGTCGCTAAAAAATTGGTTGCAAATTATATTTTTTGTAGTAGTGACTTTGTGCTGAACCATGTACGGTAATGTCAAAGATAATATGAAATATACAACATAATGAGGTTTTAAATTTTTTAATTACAACTGATTGAAGTGTTTCAATTAAATTTCTTTTCCCTTCCATCCTCAATATAGATGCCTATGATTATTGATTTTTATGTTTATTTTTGTTGCAGGTTTATTGATAATGAAGCCTGGATAGAGGCTCGGGTAGGTGTCTAGATTTCTTGTGTAAGTTTCTAGCTAAGTTGACATAACTATTACTTTTTGCAACTCTTGATGGTAATATGTATTTTGAATCACATGTAAATTACATATGTTAGTTGTCTTATACGATATAAATTTGAAATTCAATGATCTTGTATGATATAATATTATTAAAGTTCGGTGACATACTATGATGAAATAATAAAGTTGAGTGACCTAAAATTTATTATTTTTAAAATTGGGTGACTTAACATAGAAAATATGAAAGTTTGGTGACTTTCAAGAAAATATTAGTAAAATTAAGTGACTTAGATGATGCTACAATTTATAAAGTTCAGTAACTTCTAGTAAAACATTACTAAAGTTGAGTGACCTAGTTAATATATTTTGTAAAGTTCAGTGACTTCCCGTGAAATAGCTGTAAAGTTGAGTGACTTAGATGATGCATTTTGTGAAGCCTGGATAGAGGCTAGGGTAGGTGTCTAAATTTCTTGTGTAATTTTATAGCTAAGTTGACATAGCTATTACTTTTTGCAACTCTTGATGGTAATATGTATTTTGAATCACACGTAAATTACATATGTTAGTTGTCTTATACGATATGAATTTGAAATTCAATGATCTTGTGTGATATAATATTATTAAAGTTCGGTGACATACTATGATGAAATAATAAAATTGAGTGACCTAAAATTTATTATTTTCAAAATTGGGTGACTCAACATAGAAAACATGAAAGCTCTGTGACTTTCAGTAAAATATTAGTAAAATTGAGTGACTTAGATGATGATACAAATTATAAAGTTCAGTGGCTTCCAGTGAAACATTACTAAAGTTGAGTGACCTAGTTGATATATTTTGTAAAGTTCAGTGACTTCCCGTGAAATAGCAGTAAAGTTGAGTGACCTAGATGATGCACTTTGTAAAGTTTAGTGACTTTATATGAAACATTAGTAAAGTTGAGTGACTTAAATGATACATTTTAGAAAGTTTAGTGACTTCTCGTGATTTTATTAAATTCAAAATGATTATTCGGGTTTTAGAGTTAGTGATGGCGTGGATTACTTATATCAGGGATGATGTGGATGTCACGTGTCATTTCCATTAAGAAATGAATGGAAAATTAACGGAAATACCTAATTAAGATAATTTTGAAGTTGAGTGGCTTATACGTGACAATTGAAAGTTGACTGATCTATTTGGTCAAAATGCAAATTTGAGTGATCTAAGATGAAATTTACTTTTTTTTATTCTCCATTTATTTTCTTTTCTGAATTAACCATCATCAAGCTCAAGTATTAGGCTTCTTTTATTTTTACAACATTTTGAGTACTTAAGCAACAGCTTATATTTCATGTTGCCTGAGAGGAATTGAATAAAATATGAGAAATTGGTTCTTTTATTATTGACAAAATTATTCTTTGTACACTTAGACATAAATTTAGAAGATATGCATTACCAAAAAAATCGTGGGGTTTAAATTATTTTTCTCGTGACATGCTTGTGTGTGAATATATATATATAGATGACTCATATAGTCCCTATCTATATTCAAACAAATTTTGTTTTGTCAAATATTCAATTCATAATTTGTCTCACCACTATATTAGAAGTGATTTTGCATGTCTGTGTATATTGTTACAGTCCTAGATCTTTAAATTAAGAAAAATAGATTGCAAACTTCATGAATATTAGAATTTAGTTAGGTGTTGTTGCACCTTTTTAGACAAAAAAAATTTGGCAAAAATACTAAAAAAAATAAAGAATAAGATGTGACAAACTTGACCAGAACTCGAGACGACTTGCCCAATGCTATCGGACCCAAACTGAATATTTTAGAAAAGTCAAACAACACAAACATGCCAAGAAACCAAAAATTGAACTGGCATAAACCTAAAATTGACCTTAAGCCAATCCACTATGAACCTAACACGATAAAAATCCAGTTCGAATAGTTCGAACCCAAAACTTATTTGACCATATACGAGCACGATACTCGAATTCAACCTAATATTATTCCATTCAGTTATACGGTTTGATTAAAAATAGATCTGTAATTAGACCTTGAATATATATGATTTTATTTTTTAATTTTGTAAAGAGAAGAGGAGGATAGACACAAATAACATAATATAAACTTCTAAGTATCTACATTTAAACAAAATAAAATACCAGTATGAAAATCTAAGGAAAGGAAAAAAAAAATATATGTAATTTAGCATCACGTACATTTTTTTTAGGGAAAACTGCAAACAATCGCTTAATGTTTGTTCTCGTTTAGATGGACTAATATGCTTTTATCTAAATTTTTAAATTAGATTTGAACCACTCATCTATGGATAGATAAGGTCGGGTACTATAACCACTACGCTAATCTAATGGTGATCACAAGCATCACGTACATTAAGCATGTTTCAATTAACTCATATCATTCAAATCAGGTTGCGAATCATTCATATTGACAATTAGATCCAGTTGGTCAGTATTTTCCTTTGTCTACATGTGAAATCAAGTGGATAATTCGAGGGAAAAAATGATTCATCTTATGAATGCATCTCATGTGTTTGACTGAACACATGAAATCAGCAAGACTTCATATTAAATACATTTTTTTCTCTGGCATAATAATAATATGACCAATATTAATGTCAGAAGATACGATCTCGTAGAAAATAGATACAACATAATAATGTCAACAAACCCCATATTGTAACGTAACAGGAGCCAAGCCACACATCACGTAATTAAAACACATCATTATTGTTGAATCTAATATATATTGTTGATGCATATCTATTCTAAGAGGATGTCTTGCTATATTTAGGTGGTTTTAGCAAGAATAGATCTTAGTGGTCCCATATATTCTCAAAGACACATTTAGATAATTTGTAAGGGAGTTGGTTAGTTCGCTAACTTAGGCTTTGCCAAATTTTACACCTATTCATGCAACTAAATCAGTTTTAGTCCTCTCACGCACGTTTTTATGCACAGATTTCAGCTCGTTTGTCCGATTTTAGCGAATTCGGTAATTCTGGAATCGTTTCGAGGTCTAGTTTTTCGTGGAGAGCCGATTTTGAAGAATTGATATTTTCCTGGCCTTCAAATTTGAAGATTACAAAGCATACTCGCGAAATTTCGGCACACTGAAGATAATTTTCTCTCAGCAAGACTTCATATTAAATACATTTTTTTCTCTGGCATAATAATAATATGACCAATATTAATGTCAGATAATACGATCTCGTAAAAAATAAATAAAAAAATAACAATGTCAACAAATCCCATCTTGTAAGTTAACAGGAGCCATGCCACACATCACGTAATTAAAATACATCATTATTGGTGAATGTAATACGTATTGTTTATGCATATCTATTATAAGTGGATGTCTTGCTATATTTACGTGGTTTTAGCAAGAATAGATCTTAGTGGTCCCATATATTCTCGAAGACATATTTAGATAATTTGTAAGGGAGTTGTTTAGGTCGCTAACTTAGGTTTCGCCAAATTTTATACCTATTCATGCAACTAAACCAGTTTTTGTCTTCTGACGCACGTTTTTATGCACTTATTTTTCACCTCGCTTGTCCAATTTTAGCGAATTCGGTCATTCCGGAATCGTCTCGAGGTATACTTTTTCGTGGAGAGCAGATTTTGAAGAATTGATATTTTCCTGGCCTTCAAATTTGAAGATTACAAACATTACTCGCGAAATTTCGGCACACTGAAGATAATTTTCTCTCAGCAAAACTTCATATTAAATACATTTTTTTCTTTGGCACAATAATAATATGACCAATATTAATGTCAGATAATACGATCTCGTAGAAAATAGATACAACATAATAATGTCAACAAATCCCATCTTGTAACGTAACAGGAGCCATGCCACACATCACGTAATTAAAACACATCATTATTGGTGAATCTAATACGTATTGTTGATGCATATCTATTCTAAGAGGATCTCATGCTATATTTACGTGGTTTTAGCAAGAATAGGTCTTAGTTGTCCCAAATATTCTCCCAGACACATTTAGATAATTTGTAAGGGAGTTGGTTAGATCGCTAACTTAGGGTTTGCTAAATTTTACACCTAGTCATGCAACTAAACCAGTTTTTTATTCTCTGACGCACGTTTTTATGCACAAATTTAACGTCGTTTCTCCGATTTTAGCGAATTCGGTCATTTCGGATGCGTCTCGAGGTCTAGTTTTTCGTGGAGAGCCGATTTTGAAGAATTGATATTTTTCTGGCCATCAAATTTGAAGATTACAATGTTTACTCGCTAAATTTCGGCACAACGAAAGATTATTTTCTCTCAGCAAAACTTCACATTAAATACATTTTTTTCTCTGGCATAACAATAATATGACCAATATTAATGTCAGAAAATATGATCTTGTAGAAAATAGATACAAAATAACAATGTCAACAAATCCCATCTTGTAACTTAACAGAAGCCATGCCACACATCACGTAATTAAAACACATCATTATTGGTGAATCTAATACGTATTGTTGATGCATATCTATTCTAAGAGGATGTCTTGCTATATTTAGGTGGTTTTAGCAATAAATAGATCTTAGTGGTCCCATATATTCTCCAAGACAAATTTAGATAATTTGTAAGGGAGTTGGTTAGATCGCTAACTTAGGGTTTGCCAAGTTTTACGCCTAGTCTTGCAACTAAACTAGTTTTTGTTCTCTGACGCACGTTTTTGTGCACAGATTTCACGTGGTTTGTCCGATTTTAGCGAATTCGGTCATTCCGGATTCGTCTCGAGGTCTAATTTTTTGTGGGGAGCCGATTTTAAAGAACTGATATTTTTCTGGCCATCAAATTTGAATATTACAAGGTTTACTCGCTAAATTTCGGCACACTGAAGATTATTTTCTCTCAGCAAGACTTCAAATTAAATACATCTTTTCTCTACCATAATAATAATATGACCAATATGAATGTCAGATAATACGGTCTCGTAGAAAATAAATACAAAAAAATAATGTCATCAAATGTCATCTTGTAACGTAACAGGAGCCATGCCACACATCACGTAATTAAAACACATCATTATTGGTGAATCTAATACGTATTGTTGACGCATATCTATTCTAAGAGGATGTCTTGCTATATTTATGTGCTTTTAGCAAGAATAGATCTTAGTGGTCCCATATATTCTCCAAGACACATTTAGATAATTTATAAGGAGTTGGTTAGATCACTAACTTAGGTTTTGCCAAATTTTACACCTAGTCATACAATTAAACCAGTTTTTGTCCACTGACGCACGTTTTTATGCACATATTTCACCTCGTTTGTCCGATATTAGCGAATTCGGTCATTCCGGATTCGTCTGGAGATCCAGTTTTCCGTGGAGAGAAGATTTTGAAAAATTGATATTTTTCTGGCCATATAATTTTAAGATTACAAGGTTTCCTCGCTAAATTTCGGCACAACGAAGATTATTTTCTGTCGGCAAGACTTCATATTAAATACATTTTTTTCTCTGGCATAATAATAATATGACCAATATTAATGTCAGATAATACGATCTCGTAGAAAATAAATAAAAATATAATAATGTCAACAAATCCCATCTTGCAACTTAACAGCAGCCATGCCACACATCACGTAAATAAAATACATCATTATTGGTGAATGTAATACGTATTGTTGATGCATATCTATTCTAACTGGTCGTCTTGCTATATTTAGGTGGTTTTAGCAAGAATAGATCTTTGTGGTCCCATATATTCTCCAAGACACATTTAGATAATTTGTAAGGGAGTTGGTTAGATCGCTAACTTAGGTTTTGCCAAATTTTACACCTAGTCATGCAACTAAACCAACTTTTGTCCTCTGACGCACGTTTTTATGCATAGATTTCACCTCGTTTTTCCGATTTTAGCGAATTCGGTCATTCCGGAATCTTCTCGAGGTCTAGTTTTTCGTGGAGAGCCGATTTTGAAGAATTGATATTTTTCTGGCCATCAAATTTGAAGATTACAAGGTTTACTCGCTAAATTTCGGCATACTGAAGATTATTTTCTCTCAGCAAGACTTCATGTTAAATACATTTTTTCTCTGGCATAATAATAATATGACCAATATTAATGTCAGATAATACGATCTCGTAGAAAATAAATACAAAATGATAATGTAAACAAATCCCATCTTGTAACGTAACAGGAGCCATGCCACACATCCCGTAATTAAAACACATCATTATTGGTGAATCTAATACGTATTGCTGATGCATATCTATTCTAAGAGGATGTCTTGCTATATTTAGGTGGTTTTAGCAAGAATAGATCTTAGTGGTCCCATATATTCTCCAAGACACATTTAGATAATTTGTAAGGGAGTGGGTTAGATCGCTAACTTAGGTTTTGCCAAATTTTACACCTAGTCATGCAACTAAACCAGTTTTTGTCCTCTGACGCACGTTGTTATACACAGATTTCACCTCATTTGACCGATTTTAGTGAATTCGGTCACTCCGGATTCGTCTCGAGGTCTACTTTTTCGTGGAGAGCCGAGTTTGAAGAATTGATATTTTTCTGGCCATCCAATTTGAAGATTACAAGTTTTACTCGCAAAATTTCGGCACACGGAAGATGATTCTCTATCAGCAAGACTTCATATTAAATACATTTTTTTATCTGGCATAACAATAATATGACGAATATTAATGTCATAAAATACGATCTCGTAGAAAATAAATACAAAATAATAATGTAAACAAATCTCATCTTGTAACGTAACAGGAGCCATGCCACACATCACGTAATTAAAACACATCATTATTGGTGAATCTAATACGTATTGTTGATGCATATCTATTCTAAGAGGATGTCTTGCTATATTTAGCTGGTTTTAGCAAGAATAGATCTTAGTGGTCCCATATATTCTCCAAGACACATTAAGATAATTTGTAAGGGAGTTGGTTAGATCGCTAACTTAGGTTTTGCCAAATTTTACACCTAGTCATGCAACTAAACCAATTTTTGTCCTCTGACGCACGTTTCTATGCACAAATTTCACCTCGTTTGTCCGATTTTAGCGAATTCGGTCATTCCGGAATCGTCTCGAGGTCTAGTTTTTCGTGCAGAGCTGATTTTCAGGAATTGATATTTTTCTGGCCATCAAATTTGAAGATTACAAGGTTTACTCGCTAAATTTCGGGATACTGAAGATTATTTTCTATCAGCAAGACTTCATGTTAAATACATTTTTATCTCTGGCATAATAATAATATGACCAATATTAATGTCAGATAATACGATCTCGTAGAAAATAAATACAAAATAATAATGTATACAAATCCCATCTTGTAACGTAATAGGAGCCATGCCACACATCACCTAATTAAAACACATCATTATTGCTGAATCTAATACGTATTGTTGATGAATATCTATTCTAAGAGGATGTCTTGCAATATTTAGGTGGTTTTAGCAAGAATAGATCTTAGTGGTCCCATATATTCTCCAAGAAACATTTAGATAATTTGTAAGAGAGTTGGTTTGATCGCTAACTTAGGTTTTGCCAAATTTTACACCTAGTCATGCGACTAAACCAGTTTTTGTCCTCTCACGCACGTTTTTATGCGCATATTTCACCTCGTTTGTCCGATTTTAGCGAATTCGGTCATTCCGGATTCGTCTTGAGATCCAGTTTTCCGTGGAGAGCCGATTTTGAAGAATTGATATATTTCTAGCCATCTAATTTGAAGATTACAAGGTTTACTCGCTAAATTTAGGCACAACGAAGATTATTTTCTGTCAGCAAGACTTCTTATTAAATACATTTTTTTCTCTGGCATAATAATAATATGACCAATAATAATGTCAGATAATATGACCTCGTAGAAAATAAATAAATAAATAATAATGTCAACAAATCCCATCTTGTAACTTAACTGGAGCCATGCCACACATCACGTAATTAAAATACATCATTATTGGTGAATGTTATACGTATTGTTGATGCATATCTATTCTCACTAGATGTCTCGCTATATTTAGGTGGTTTTAGCAAGAATAGATCTTAGTGGTCCCATATATTCTCCAAGACACATTTAGATAATTTCTAAGGGAGTTGGTTGGATCGCTAACTTAGGTTTTGCCAAATTTTACACCTAGTCATGCAACCAAACCAATTTTTGTCCTCTGACGCACGTTTTTATGCACAAATTTCACCTCGTTTGTCCGATTTTAGCGAATTCGGTCATTCCGGAATCGTCTGGAGGTCTAGTTTTTCGGGGAGAGCCGATTTTGAGGAATTGATAGTTTTCTGGCCATCAAATTTGAAGATTACAAGGTTTACTCGCTAAATTTCGGCATACTGAAGATTATTTTCTCTCAGCAAGACTTCATGTTAAATACATTTTTTTCTCTGGCATTATAATAATATGACCAATATTAATGTCAGATAATACGATCTCGTAGAAAATAAATACAAAATAATAATGTATACAAATCCCATCTTGTAACGTAACAGGAGCCATGCCACACATCATGTAATTAAAACACATCATTATTGGTGAATCTAGTACGTATTGTTGATGCATATCTATGTCTTGCAATATTTAGGTGGTTTTAGCAAGAATTTAGTGGTCCCATATATTCTCCAAGAAACACTTAGATAATTTGTAAGAGAGTTGGTTAGATCGCTAACTTAGGTATTGCCAAATTTTACACCTAGTCATGCAACTAAACCAGTTTTTGTCCTCTCACGCACATTTTTATGCACAGATTTCACCTCGTTTGTCAAATTTTAGCGAATTCGTTCATTCCGGATTCGTCTCGAGGTCTAGTTTTTCGTGGAGAGCCGACTTTGAAGAATATACATTTTTCTGGCCATCAAATTTGAAGATTACATGGTTTACTCGCTAAATTTCGGCATACTGATGATTATGTTCTCTCAGCAAGACTTCATATTAAATACATTTTTTTATCTGGCATAATAATAAAATGACGAATATTAATGTCAGATAATACGATCTCGTAGAAAATAGATCCAAAATAATAATGTAAACAAATCCCATCTTGTAACGTAACGGGAGCCATGCCACACATCACATAATTAAAACACATCATTATTGGTGAATCTAATATGTATTGTAGATGCATATCTAATCGAAGTGGATGTCTTGCTATATTTAGGTTGTTTTAGCAAGAATAGATCTTGGTGGTCCAATATATTCTCCAAGACACATTTAGATAATTTGTAAGGGAGTTGGTTAGATCGCAAACTTAGGTTTTGCCATATTTTATACCTAGTCATGCAACTAAACCAGTTTTTGTCCTCTGATGCACATTTTTATGCACAGATTTCACCTCGTTTGTCCGATTTTAGCGAAGTCGGTCATTCCGGATTCGTCTCGAGGTCTAGTTTTTTGTGGAGAGCCCATTTTGAAGAATTAATATTTTTCTGGCCATCAAATTTGAAGGTTACAAGGTTTACTCGCTAAATTTCGGCACACTGAAGATTATTTTCTCTTAGCAAGACTTCATATTAAATACATTTTTTTCTCTGGCATAATAATAATATGACCAATATTAATGTCAGATAATACGGTCTCGTAGAAAATAAATACAAAATATTAATGTACAGATATCCCATCTTGTAACGTAACAGGAGCCATGCCACACAACAAGTAATTAAAACACATCATTATTGATGAATCTAATACGTATTGTTGATGCATATCTATTCTAAGAGGATGTCTTGCTATATTTAGGTGATTTTAGCAAGAATAGATCTTAGTGGTCCCATATATTCTCCAAGACACATTTAGATAATTTGTAAGGGAATTGGTTAGATCGCTAACTTAGCTTTTGCCAAATTTTACACCTAGTCATACAACTAAACTAGTTTTTGTCCTCTGACGCACGTTTTTATGCACATATTTCACCTCGTTAGTCCGATTTTAGCTAATTCGGTCATTCCGGATTCGTCTCGAGGTCTACTTTTTCGTGGTGAGCCGATTTTGAAGAATTGATATTTTTCTGGCCATCAAATTTGAAGATTACAAGGTTTACTCGCTTAATTTCGGCACAATGAAGATGATTTTCTCTCAGCTAGACTTCATATTAAATACATTTTTTTCTCTGGCATAATAATAAAATGACCAATATTAATGTCAGATAATACGATATCGTAGAAAATAAATACAAAATAATGTTGTCAACAAATCCCATCATGTAACGTAACAGGAGCCATGCCACACATCACGTATTTAAAACACGTCATTATTGGTGAATCTAATACGTATTGTTGATGCATATCTATTCTAAGAGGATGTCTTGCTATATTTAGGTGGTTTTAGCAAGAATAGATCTTAGTGGTCCCATATATTCTCCAAGACACATTTAGATAATTTGTAAGGGAGTTGGTTAGATCGCTAACTTAGGTTTTGCCAAATTTTACACCTAGTCATTCAACTAAACTAGTTTTTGTCCTCTTACGCACGTTTTTATGCACATATTTCACCTCGTTTGTCCGATTTTAGCTAATTCGGTCATTCCGGATTCGTCTCGAGGTCTACTTTTTCGTGAAGAGCCGATTTTGAAGAATTGATATTTTTCTGGCCATCAAATTTGAAGATTACAAGGTTTACTCGCTTAATTTCGGCACAATGAAGATTATTTTCTCTTAGCTAGACTTCATATTAAATACATTTTTTTCTCTGGCATAATAATAAAATGACCAATATTAATGTCAGATAATACGATCTCGTAGAAAATAAATAAAAAATAATATTGTCAACAAATCCCATCTTGTAATGTAACAGGAGCCATGCCACACATCACGTATTTAAAACACATCATTATTGGTGAATCTAATACGTATTGTTGATGCATATCTATTCTAAGAGGATGTCTTGCTATATTTAGGTGGTTTTAGCACGAATAGATCTTAGTGGTCCCATATATTCTCCAAGACACATCTAGATAATTTGTAAGGGAGTTGGTTAGATCGCTAACTTTGGTTTTGCCAAATTTTACACCTAGTCATGCAACTAAACCAGTTTTTATCCTCTCACGCACGTTTTTATGCACAAATTTCACCTCGTTTGTCCGATTTTGGCGAATTCGGTCATTCCGGATTTGTCTCGAGGTCTAGTTTTTCGTGGAGACCCGATTTTGCAGAATTGATATTTTTCTGGCCATCAAATTTGAATATTATAAGGTTTACTCGCTAAATTTCGGCACACTGAAGATTATTTTCTCGCAGCAAAACTTCATATTAAATACATGTTTTTCTTTGGCAAAATATTAATATAACCAATATTAATGTCAGATAATACGATCTCGTAGAAAATAAATACAAAATAATAATGTCAACAAATCCCATCTTGTAACGTAACAGGAGCCATGCCACACATCACGTAATTAAAACACATCATTATTGGTGAAACTAATACGTATTGTTGACGCATATCAATTCTAAGAGGATGTCTTGCTATATTTAGGTGGTTTTAGTAAGAATAGATCTTAGTGGTCCCATATATTCTCCAAGACACATTTAGATAATTTGCTAGTCATGAAACTAAACCAGTTTTTGTCCTCTGACGCACGTTTTTATGCACAGATTTCCCCTCGTTTCTCCGATTTTAGCGAATTCGGTCATTCCGGATTCGTCTCGAGGTCTAGTTTTTCGTGGAGAGCCGATTTTGAAGAATTTATATTTTGCTGGCCATCAAATTTGAAGATTACATGGTTTACTCGCTAAATTTCGGCATACTGATGATTATTTTCTTTCAGCAAGACTTCATATTAAATATATTTTTTTATCTGGCATAATAATAATATGACCAATATTAATTTCAGATAATACAATCTCATAGAAAATAGATACAAAATAATAATGTCAACAAATCCCATCTTATAACGTAACGGGAGCTATGCCACTCATCACGTAATTAAAACACATCATTATTGGTGAATCTAATATGTATTGTATATGCATATCTATTCTAAGTGGATGTCTTGCTATATGTAGGTGGTTTTAGCAAGAATAGATTTTAGTGGTCCCATAAATTCTCCAAGACACATTTAGATAATTTGTAAGGGAGTTGGTTAGATCGCTAACTTAGGTTTTGCCGAATTTTACACCTAGTAATGCCCCTAAACCAGCTTTTGTCCTCTGATGCACGTTTTTATGCACAGATTTCATCTCGTTTGTCCGATTTTAGCGAATTCGGTCATTCCGGATTCGTCTCGAGATCTAGTTTTTCATGAAGAGCCGATTTTGTGACAGTGTCCATTCACGGATTTCCTACTAAACCATACGGGGCAAAGGCTAAATACCTCATTAAAATTCGACGAATTTAGGATGAGATTAAGGAGGAAAGAGATGAAAATCCATGCAGAAAGAGTAGAAGGATGTATGTGTGGTTTGTAGGGGTATTCATGATATTTGAATGGTTTTGTAGAGATATTGGTAATATTAACTTTTTGTACGGATATATATACAATTATGAGGTTTTGCAAGGTATATGTGAAATTTGACCTAATAAATATGATATTTTCAATTCTGGGAAGGATAAATAAGATATTTTGGGTTTTTTTGCAAAGGTAAAACGTGAAATTGCCCCTTTATTTTTCGTCTTATCACATCATACGCGTTTGTACAGATCGGAAGCTTCCTACACACGCACAAAGCTGCAGATAATAATAAGGAAAAAGGGGGAAAAAGCTTGGTCTTTGATTTATTCAATAATTTTCTGGAAGATTTGGAAAGGCATCGCACCAGAACTTTTTGAATCGATTTTGAAATATCAGCAGGTTTCTTCTCAGTAGATCGTGCAATTGAGGTAAGTTAATTTGAATTTAGTTATTCTCAAATGTCGTTTTTATGTCGGGCATCCGATCCTTTCATTAACCCTTAAGCGGTCCTAATTGGTCACTCTACCCGGTTTTAATTTATTACAAGAATTAGATCCATAAAAAATTTCTTCAGTTTCACCTCTTTTGGTTTGTTAAAACGGCACAGCTTCTATTCTTAATCTCAGTTATGTTGGTGGATCGTTATTTCAGATCTTGTGGATAAATTTTATTATTTCAGTGATTTTATTTGAATTCATCTCGATTTAAATGATTGTACCGATTTCTTAAGACAAAATAGCTGTAATTGTTTTTTCTGTCCACTGATACTTCAAAATTCAAATACTTGTATCAAACTAAACTCTAAATAAATTAGAGGTGCAATCTAACCAATTTAAAACTTATTATGAATTCAATAAGATAAACTTCAACTACATCCGTCAACAGCGGTATTAGTAGATAGATTCTATGAGAACTTGCGATCGATCCCATTATTTGTAAAATTGATTTATGAACAGGTAGAAATTTGATAAAAGCAGGAATGCAGAGCCAGATAGTTTGCAACGGGTGTAGGAGCCTTTTGTTATTTACAAGAGGCGCAACCAGCGTTTGCTGTGCAGTTTGCAACTCCATTACTCCTGTTCCGCCTCCTGGTATCTTTATTATATACTTAATCTTGAATATGAGAAAATTATATTATCTTATGTTGTAATGTATTACTATTTAGGGATAGAGATGGCAAGAATATTGTGTGGAGGATGCAGAACCTGGCTAATGTACACTAATGGAGCCTCCAGTGTGAGATGCTCTTGCTGCCACACTGTCAATCTTATAAGGCCACCTGGTACTCTCTATCTCTCAAATATATTATATTAACATATATAATGAATGCATAATTATTTATTTATTGATTTATATTTTTGCAGTAAATAATGTGGCGCAAATAAGCTGTGGGAATTGCCGAATAGCTCTCATGTATCCTTATGGAGCGACATCTGTCAAGTGTGCTGTCTGCCATTATATCACTAATATTGGGGTAAAAATAAAATTAAAGTTTGCAGTTTCTACAAAAACCCTCGATTTCTTTTTTAATTTTCAATTAGTCAACCAATTCTCGCTTAAAATAATATGATTAATGTTTACATTATTTATCATAGTAAAATGATATTTTTGATATGATAGACTCATGCTGCTCCAACAAGAGCTCCAGTGTCTGTACCGGTACCTAATGAATCATCATATGCTCCCCCATCTACATCTGCTGTAAGTATACTTCAAATATTTTGCATTATTTTATTTTTACCTTAACTTTATTCAATGGTTAGTAATAAATAATAATATTATTATTATTTTTTTTTATATACTACAGCCTACATCTCAACCTCAAAATGTGACTGTCGTAGTTGAGAATCCCATGACAGTTGATGAAAAGGGCAAATTGGTAATTTCCCCTTGTATTTTAATATTATTTTATGTATTATTATCTTAAGTATTACATAATAACTGCCCTTATATGATATTATGGCTTAACAGGGCTAACATATTTATTAATTTATTCAGGTAAGCAATCTTGTGGTGGGAGTTACCACTGGTAAAAAATGAGCTCTTATTTTTTGCACAAACTTTCTTTATATTCATTTCTTTTGTTTTATTTTGTGGAAGTATTCATATACACGAATAATTCATATATAAGATGTATGTATTAAAAGAAAGAACAGGTGCATTCTGAGATTGAAGGTTTGATAGTTCTCGGTTTGTTCCAATTTATTTTGTTGTAAAATTAAGGCTTGTATGACAATAATATATAACCTATTTTTGAACTATATATTATTGTATTGTTGCAGTGTGAGAAATTGTCGTGCCATGTAGCATTTTAAATACCTTTATATTATATTTTATATTTTTGAAGAGTGGTAGCTATCTAATTCTAGGCACATACTCAGAAATTTCACGAGTGTCAAATAATGGGGAAAAGAAATCCTTTTTGTTAGGCGCAAAAATTGATATCTAAAACATTAACGTTTTTTGGTAAATGATGAAAATTTTATTTTTAATAAATCTTTATTTTGGATGTTTAACACAGTTCTAGCATTTTGTGAAGTTTTTGAAACGGGTCCATTGCAGATTCCTGCTAGCCGATTTTCTTAATGGAATAATCTACCACTGCCATCAAAATCATCAACTTTTACAACCAGATGGCATAATTTAGTATTTAATTTAATGAAGCATAGCGACAGAAAAGAAAAATGATGAAAATTATTGGAGCTCAGATCATATACATTCATCTGATAATCAACGGTTGGCAACAGACCCCGGTCTGCGCCACTAAGTTTTCTTCATTGCTCCAAATATTCTATAATTGGGGTGAAGAGAGAGACTCGAACTCTCTCGACCTCAGGATTACTCAATAGCTATGCGACCTACGCGCTAGCCAACTGCGCCACCACCCCTTTGGCGTCATTTATCTGAACATATCTTATTTTGATAGGCAGATTTTGACTGAACCTAACAATAAATTAAAAACATTAGTACGTACTCATTACTCTTTCCATATAAATACTAGAGGAGAGTTCTTTTGACACAGGTTTTATTTAAACAACAGTGAAAATATTAGTTATAAAAAATAAAAATTCAAATTTCAACCGTATGGATGTAATATATATGTTTTGAATATGTTGTGAATGAATTTTCATAAGAATCGAGATATTATAGCATTTTCATCATGTATAATCAAAATATGTATCACTATCATCATGTATCATCAAAACATATAAATACATATTTTGATGATACATGATGGTAATGTTATAATATTCCGATTCTTGTGAAAATTTATCCATATTATATTCAAAACATATATATTCTATTCGTACAGTTGAAATTTAAATTTTCGTTTTTTATAACCAATGTTGTTACCATTGTCCAAATAACCCCGTTGTCAAAAGAACCATCCTCCAAATACTATTTAGAACTTACAAGGATAAATTTGTGTTCCTCGGATTATATAAACACGAATTATTCTTTCTTGTACTGCAATTTATTTTCTTTCTAGCAACAACGATTTTCATTTAAACAAGATTTTAGTGGGTAGGAAAAAGGTGAAAGCCCAAACCCTTAAAATTAATGTTTGTTACTTACAAGAAAATCAATTCCCAAAAAAATCTCAACTGTTATAAACAAAGAACTAGCCCCATTAAATAACTTGCATAACTAAACAATGCATAATATCTTTATAAAACCTTCATACCTTATTCAAAAAGAAAAAAAAAACATCATACCAAATTGATCCTAACCATCTTTCCCCTCAAGAGAAAATCACAATGACAATTGGGAATGCAACCAAGTCGGAACTAGTTTTGGGTTCGAAATTTGTGCAAATCAAAGCGAAAATCGTAAGGCAATTACCTATGATATTGAGGTGGACAACATTAGCAGCTACAGCAACAGCAGCAATTATTATGGGACTAAACAAGCAGACTAAAACAGCAGTCGTTGCGATTGTGGGAACAAAACCTATTTCTCAGACTTTTAATGCCAAATTCCAACAAACCCCGGCTTTTGTGTGAGATACTTTTTTTTTTTTCTTTTTTGTATTGTTGGTTATTTATTGTTCTTTGTTTTGTTTGTTTATATACTTCTTTTTATATTGAAGTATGGAAAATAGTCCCTTGTACTTTATAGGTTGCTGTTTTAAAGGCCTTTCAAGTTTTAATTTATAGAGGCTAATTGGGCCTGGGCCAGCCTTTTACATTATCTTAGCTTGTCACTCATATATTACAAGTATCTTAGTTTTTTTCATGGAGCTTCTAACCAGTAACGCAAAAAGTTTGAGAGTTGCAATTACTAATTTTTTTCAGGTACTTTGTGATAGCCAATGCAATAGCCAGCTTGTACAACATAATAGTGGTGCTACTGAGACCCTACTTGAAAGTAAAGGGGAACAATTTGTGGGTTGATATTCTAGATTTGGTAATAATTTTGTCTATTTTTATTTTATTTTTGTTTTTTTCGGGGCTATTTGTGATCAAAATCTATTATTTTTTTTAACTCCTCAAATAAGGATTGTTTCGTAAGAAAGAAACAAAAATTTCTCAATTGGTATATATATGAGGTATGAATCCATAAACTCTTGTATCTCAAAAAAGATATTTATTACTAAACTATGAGATTATTTACAAGCAAAATCTATTTTTATGTCTCATACGATTCTGCATTAAAAAAAAATGGGTCTCATATGTTTAATTTATATCTTTTTATTACATGAAATATTAGGTTGTGATGGCTATATTAGCAACAGGAGCAGCAGAAGCGACATCCGTAGCAGAACTTGGAAAAAATGGTAACTTTCACGCAAGATGGAACCCGATATGTGACAAATTCAATTCATTTTGTTTACAGGGCGGCATGGCGCTCATCGCATCATTTGTCGGAGTCCTCCTCCATCTCCTGCTGAACATCCTCTCACTTGTCTCTCTCCATGCAAATGTTGATGGCCAAGATTTAGTAGTGTAGTCCCTTTTGTTACAACTCATTGGTTGAATATTTTGTCATCATTCATACATGTCATGTTTTGTTCTATTTAATTTCCTTTCGTTCATAAGTTTGTACTACTGTATCCTTTAATGATGCTTAATGGTAAAATATAATTTGTCGACTGATAATCCTAGATAAAATATAATTGTAAAAGGGTGTCTAAATAAAATAATAAACCCTATAGATCTATATACTGGAGGTGGTTTTAAGGTTGTATGCTTGTGAAGAAACCTATATATAGCCATGCTTCAAAGAGAAGAAACCTATGGCTAACTTAGCCTAATTCACATACTAAAATGTTATTTATGACTCAATTTATAAAAAAAATGATGATTATGAAAAGAAATTTTGTATGCTAGAATAAGAAAGTAATTTGAAAGCCAGCCAATAGTTTTTGGATGCTTTACCATGAAGACTACATGCAATAAAATTATACCCTTGAGGAAAATGCTGGGTATATAAAATTCGGGGGTAAAAATAATTCAATAAACCAATCATAGGACCTATGATGTTGATTAAAGTGCTACAAACAAATAAGAGAAATAAATAATTAAGATACATATAGAGATATACTTAGGTGCTGTCTACTTGGAGTGTGCTTGTTTTTAAATGATATCAGCAGCTCTATTTTTTTAGAGAGCGCTTTTAAGCTTTAATCATGTGAGCATACAAGAGTCAGTATTATATTGTGGTTAGTTATGATTTACTACATCACTAAAGTTGAGATATATATAAATTTCAAAGTCAAATAAATTCTTAGGAATCAGGACAAGCATTTAATTTGCATTCAAATTATTCTGTAAACAAACACTAAATTCATACTGATTTCATACATACATATTTGTTCATGACATACATATTTATCCTCCATCCATTGAATCTCTTGATGGTTGTAAATAATATATACATTTCATTGGAGATTTTTTTAGATTTTCTTGGATTTATTTTATACTCTCTAAAAAACAAAGTGGAAACAACCTTTCTCAAGTTCAAAACCCAGGGTGTGCTTCAGAACTTTTTGTTCGAGGGAAAGGAAAAGGAGGGGAGGATATAGAAAGAGAGAGTAATGGGAAGAGAAGGGAAGAGAAGATTTGTCCCCTTCCCTCCATTCACCTCATCCAAAATAAGATAGTGGAGCAAGGTAATATTCTTTCTTCCCCTATTTTCTCTTCCCCTCCCCTCCTTTACCCTCTTTTGGAGCACACCTATGTTAACTAAATTTATTTTCAACAACAATTAAATGTGTTCAAACTATGTTATGCATATACTTTAAAAATTCAGCCGTATCATATCGGATACCGTATAGGATACTTATACCCGTATCGGATATTTGGATACCGTATCGAACACGCCACATGGCATATCATAATATTTTATTCCAAAATAATACCGGATACTTCACAGATGCTTCCTGTATCCGCATTGGATACTTCCAACGTAACAATATTTATTCTTAAAATATGTGATTACATATATAAAATCAATAAAATAAGATTAAGACATCTACTTATTTAATTAACTATAACAAACAAAAATATTCTCGCATCAAGATATTTCTATAATAATAAGTTTTTAGAATCTCCTATATCAAAATCTAATATCTAAATATATATAAATTAATTAAATATATAAAATATAATTAATAAATAATAAAATAATATATATATTGTCGTATTCGTATCTTAGATTTTTTAAGATTTGTCGTATTACCGTATCCATATCATATCGGATACGATACCCGTATTCATATCCGTGCAACATATATTCAAATCGATGGGGGCTCATATTCTACTTCCTAGAGAAGCTCTGCCCTCAAATACTGCACTAAAATGTTGGGAAACCCGTAGCCATGTACGCTACATGCGCAGCGGAACCTACGGGTTTAACCCTCCCTAGGATCATCGTAAAGAAAATAAAGGTACGAGATTATGCTATTAAAATTTATACCTCGGATCTTCCTGATCCGGAAGAGAGAAGCGGATGTAGGTCTGAACGAACTTCCATCTTGCTTCCTTCTCCTTCGTGCTCCTAAAGCTCAACTCGAACGAACTCCTTGCTTCTCCTAGGGTAAAGAAACTGATCGCTCGCTAGTCTTCAAAGATGAAGACCTCTACTCGTATCCACGTCGAACTTCGAATCGTCGGAATAACATGACTCGGCTAGACGAGTCTGAAAATACTTTCAGGAGACTCTCTCTCTTTCTCCCTGTATTACGGCAGCCTAGAGGCTTTTTAATGTGTATCTAATAGAGGGGGACTGCCCCTCTATTTATATTAGAGAGGGAGGCGAATGATTGCTTAGTTACCATAACTAAAACCCTAATTGCAGCGCTTATCCATTCCCAACGGACCTATTCCGTTGCCAACGGAATGGGATTTCCAAATCTGAAAACTTGGCTGTCGAGAAATTGGCTGAGTTCTGTTGGCAACGGAACTGTTCCATTGGCAACGGAACTTCCGTTGGCAGCGGAACTGTTCTGTTGCCAAAAGAACTATGCTGATTTTTGCACAATCATTCAAATCAATCATCCAATGATCAATTATTTCCTTCACTTGTTTATACATCATATGTATAACCATTTAAGAGCATTTCCTTCCCGACTAGACGTTATTCTGTGTGAGACCGTGTAGGTTCCATTTAACGCTGGCAATGATCTTCCAAAGATCGTAAGTCATGAGTAACCTCTAGACTGGTGTCATGACTACCCATGTTAAATGAAATGATCAGCGATCATAAACCTATCTGAAGAGACATTTGATTATTCCTTTTGTTCTACAATATATGTCTTGATCATAAGGAACGGTAATATGTCATCCTTGAGTTTGATCAAAGTCTCTTTCCTGATCGAGAATTAGACTGAATAAATACAAAATGATATTAACAACACATGTTAATCCATTTTGAGCACAGTCATGCATTTCCTTCAGTCCTAGTTCATCGGGAGGCCCAGAGATATCTCCCTCTTAACGAGAGGAACAGATCTCATCTTTGTCACTCACATTCCTCGCCATGATTCAGTGCATACCTAATGATGACCCTAATGATCATCCTGTCGCGGATGACGTAAGATCATATTAAAGTATGTAGTTCCTCATACAGAAATCCATGGTGACCTCAGGTCGTAGGAACAAGCACACTATTCATATGAGAATCACTAATGACATATACCATGTATATTCTCATAGCGTGGTCAGTCCAGTACGTGTTCTCTAACACGAACCTATATTCCAGACTTGACATCCCTATGTCCTTGATCAGCAGAACATGATCATCCAGTCTGTGAATATACTAGTGTAGATATGTAGCTTTTTACGTGAAGTATGTTTATCTCTATAAACATCCCACATAACCGAGTTGGTAAATATGGGAGGTGGCATCTTATTACTACAACTATGGGCACGGCTGATGGTGTTATGCCCTAGGCCAAAGTGTTTGTGATCTAGATGATGGACTATAATAACAAACATAATATTTATTCTAAGATATTTCATATAATATGTGCATATAGGTTATTTTAATATAATTAAAATAGATCATGAATATGCAATTCAGCTTTATGTCATCAAAGTGCGTGACTTTGATAGTAAAACTATAAAGTGTTATGAATGCTATTCTAAATCGTCCCTGGTCATTTATAGGATATTTGTGGAGACAAATATACTTGCAGATACATATAAATATATATTTATATACAAGCTATAAATGTACACCAGTATATTAGTTTTACTGATCATGGATAAATAGTTATCAAGTCATTAACATAGGTATATGTTAGAGACCATATACTGGACTAACCCGCCATAAGAATGCTACATGTTATACGTCATTAGCGATTCTTGTAACATAAAGTATTTATAGTCCATTGACCTGAGATTGTCTCGGTTCCCAACATGAGTAATTTTATACTTTAATATAATCTAACACTACTTTTTACCTAGTGGTCTTAACGGTTATGATTAGGTATTTAATGAATCATGTAGAGGGATGAGTGCAATCAAGACGGGATTTGTTCCTCTCATAAATGAGAGAGATATCTTTAGACCTCTTGATGAATTGAACTGAAGAAATGTATGGCCATACTCAAATGAATTAATAAGAGTTATTAATGTCATTTGTTCTTGTTCAGTTTAATTTGGGATCAAGAAATATTATTCGATTAATATAAAGATGACGTATTACATGCCTTATGATCGATATAGATATCGTGTGACAAAGGGACTAAATACGTGATTGTTGATTAGGTAAATCGGATCACCGATATTCACTTAAATTCGGTAGTCATGATAGCTTGCTAGAGTCCGCTCATGATTTATAGACTGTCAAGTCTATTGCCAACATTAAGTGAACCTACAGGGCCACACACAAAGAACAAACTGAAACGGGCGCAGAAAATCCTAGCGACTTATATGATGAGTTGCATAAGAATGTCACAAAATATATTGTCATCTTATGTGATAAGATATGATATATATGTATATAAAGACTATGAGCACAAAAGATCATGTAATCTAGAAGAATCTAGATGATGGCATATGGATAATGATAAGTGATGTCATACACATCTTTTAGTGTGAAGAGACATGACTCTTCACCTCTATATAAGGAAATAAAGGGCTCCAAATTCACAACACAACACATCATTCTCTCTCTCAATATTTTTCTCATTCTCTTTTGTGAGACAAAAGAGAGAAAATATACTTTCTAATTTGTATGACAAAATTATGAAAGGGTGCTTTCCTTTTGTATGACAAAGACGAAAGAGTGCGATTATATGAGAGAAATTATATACATCTTTTACGAGATAAAATAAGAAGAGTTTTCTTATGCAAGAGGAGAACAAGCCACTAGCATATATATTGTTCTTCTTCTCGTTTTAAGAAGTTTGTTCGTGTGGACACCGGTAGAGGCGTTAGTACTTTCGGCGCTTGTGATCTATTCGGCCTAAGAAGATGAGAACGGTTTGTTGAGAGTTTTGGTGGAGACCGATTGTGTGTGCGGTAGATGACTTCTGCACGATCTGACCTAGACGCCTAGACGGACGTAAAATCGGTTAGGACGGTAACCGGTTTAGAGACGCATGGACAACACACATGGTTTGAGCGTCACGGATTAAGCGTAATCCGAAAGGTATCTTTAAGATTTATTTCTTTGATTTAACCGATACGCATGGATCCTCGGATTGGTTTTGGACGAAATTTTTGTTTTCCGTTGCATTATGCACGTCTGAAACCCAACAGTGGTATCAGAGCAAGGTATGTATTTTGGTTAAATTGAGACGGTATATATGAGATATATACTATTTAGATACCATTTATAATTTTGATTTATAATTATAAGACTTGCATATAGAGTATTCAAGTGTTGAATATTCTTAATAGAAAAGATTCGAATAATGGATATGATCAAAGAGTTGCATCCAAAGAATGCGACCAAAGGATATGACCAAAGGATGTGATCCAAAAGTTATGTCCAAGAGATGCGATTGAAAGATCCGATGAATAGATGTGATCCATAAGTTGTATCCAAAAGATGCCGCCAAGGGATACGATCCAAAGGTTGCGTCCAAGTGTTGCATCCAAGAGTTGCGACCAAGAAATATGATCCAAAGGTCATGACCAAGGATTGCGTCTAAAGGGTGCGACCAAGGAAAGCGATCCAAAAGTAGAGTCCAAGAGTTGCGACCAAAGGGTGTGACTAAAGAGTGTGACCAACGGATGCGATCCAAATGTCACGTCCATAAGGTTACGACGAAAGGGTGCGACCAAAAGGTGCGACTAACGGGTGTGACCAAGGGATGCGATTCAAATGTCACATCCAAAAGACGCGACGAAAGGTTGCGACCAACGGATGTGACCAAAAGGTGCTACTAACGGGTGTGACCAAGTGATGCGATTCAAATGTCACATCCAAAAGACGCAACGAAAGGTTGCGACCAATGGATGCGACCAAAGGGTGCGACCAAAAGGTGCGACTAACGGGTGTGACCAAGGGATGCGATTCAAATGTCACATCCAAAAGACGCGACGAAAGATTGCGACCAACGGATGCGACCAAAGGGTGCGACTAAAGGGTGTGACTAACAGATGCGATCCAAATGTCACGTCCATAAGGTTGCGACGAATGAGTGCGACCAAAAGGTGAGACTAACGGGTGTGACCAAGGGATGCGATTCAAATGTCACATCCAAAAGACGCGACGAAAGGTTGAGACCAAAGGGTGCGACTAAAGGGTGTGACCAACGGATGCGATCCAAATGTCACGTCCATAATGTTATGACGAATGGGTGCTACCAAAGTGTGTGACTAAAGGGTGTGACTAATGGATATGATCCAAATATCACGTCCAATAGGTTGCGACTAACGGTTGCGACCAAGAGGTGCGACCAACGGGTGTAATCGACATGCGCAACTAAGAGGTACGACTGAAAAGGTGCAATCGCAAGAGTTGCGACATCTTGAATAGTTGTGTCTTCATGAAAGGGTGCATACCATGAATTGCCTTTTTTAAATGGTGCATGTGATGCATTATTTCATGAAAAGTTGCATGTGATGTATTGAATTCATGAAAAGATGCCTGTGATGTATTAATGTGTAGAAAAATGTGTGTTGACAAAGTTGACCAGGTGTTGACCATGTTGATCATGTTGACAGTTGACTATTGACCCACTATGTTGACTGTGAATTATGTTGAGTGTTGATTGTATTGACTATTGATTGTTGACAGTTGACTACACTAATTTACCCCTTGACTGTTGACTATTGAATTAGTCAAAAGTTGATCATGACCTAGTCAAAATATTGACCATTGACTGGTGACCTTATCAAATGTTGATCGTTGACCTAGTCAAATATTGACCAAATCAAATATTGGTTTTTGACTTGTCAAATGTTGACAATGACGACGGTGCCCCGAATTCGCATTCATAAGCCTTATATATATATATATATATATATATATATATATATATATATATATATATATATATATATATATATTTTATAAATGGTTAAATAATCGAAACATAATACAATTATGTTTTTATTTGATATATTTGTTGATACGTGTTGATATAATGAAAGAGTTCATTAGGCATAACACATCCATCATGGAAATGGAGGAGTTCATCGTCCATCATGAATACATCATTAAGATGACAAGTTCATTTTTAACCACACATCATGGCGATGAAAGAGTTCATCGATTTCTATATATGGAGAAGATTTTCATATACAATCTAAGAAAAATTTCATGGAGATGAAATATATATTAGGAAATCTTTATGTTAGTTCATAAAGATCAAGGCCATGATATATCATCGTTATTATCTTTATTCTATTGGTACATGTGATGTTCTTTGAAGATTGCATAATAACATATAATATTAAATTCAAAATACCTCTAAATAATATTAAGTCATGAAATGCCATCCATAAGTCTAAATCTCTCGATACTCTGATTGACCCTGCATAGGTCATGCCAAAGCTGGGTATGTAGGGATAATCTTAGGAGGAGAGAATGTGGGAAATGGGAGCCAACATAGGTCATGCCAAAGCTGAGTGTGTTGGGTACTATTTTGCCAATGATTAGACATGGTTTGATTTAACTGGGCTATCAAGTCGGACTTGGGCTCGGGGCATATGATAGGATATATACGTCGGGCATATGATGCTTATCCTATGTTGTTCAAGAGTTGTATGAGATATAATTGGAATTATTCCTACCTAAATAAGTTAATTTCTGGGTGATGAGCCAAAGCTCACTTAGGACTTAATTGAAATATGGATCTTGTCTCACTATGAAACTTCATGGATTGAAAGTTTCCGAATCAATGCGATTAAGGGTTATTGATTTGATTAAAAAATAGTGGGAGCCATTATATGAAATATTTAAAGAATAATAGTCTTTACATATTATTTAATTCGAATAGTATATCTATTTATGTCTCACAATAGGTCCTTGAGAAGGACATATAGCAGAATATGCTTATAATCGTTAAAATGAACACGGACAAGTGTTATCAATAATGTTCTCGTACTTAAATGGAACGTAAAAAGTACTCCCAAAGATAAGGGCAAGATGTTGCTAAGGCTTCGGCCTTAGGTAAGAAATTAGTATCTTTTACTGTGAATCGGTTCATTGAAAGAAACCATAATTTCTCAAGAAGATATGAAAAAGGTAATGAAAGGATAGTGTGACTATCGCTTCAAGTATTTTTTGTTATAGAAATTAACTTGTCTATTTCACATCATGTGTATTAGATACACGATGTGAATCACACATTTGTGAAAATGTGCTCACAAAGTTATAGACTATTGAGTAAATATGATATTAACATATGAGTGACAAATGTAGCAAAAGTTGTTGCAATTTCTCAAGTAACTCATTTATTTACATTGTCTTTTTGGACTTATCACGGACATAAATAATTGTTATTTAATGTCGACAATAAATTTTGTATTATCTATAGTTCGAGTTTATCTATGAATGGTTACTAATTTATTATTGAGAATAATAATTTCACCATTCACAAAGGTCATTTTTCTTTGGAAATGTTTGAATAGAAAAAATTATCTTATGTGTTATATCGAACAAGATAATTATAAGTCCATATATAACATCAATATTAATTATTTAAATCTAGCATTGCCACTTGGTCTAATTAAATAAGATGAACATTTATTAAATCTATTAAGATGGATTTTCAAATTCATTTGATTTTGAATCATTTGAAACATGTGTAACTTATTTATTAGACAAGATGACATATATGTCTTTCACAAATTAAGGTGAAAGCAAATTACTTATTGACTCTCATACATAGTGATGTATGTTCATCAATGAGTGAAGGTACTAGAGAAAACTACTTCATCACTTTATTGAACCAATAAATTTGAATATTTTGAAAAGTTCAATATTTACAAATAATGAAGTAGAGAATAAAACTTGGCTTCGAAAAATCAAATTTCTTTGATGAGATCGAGGAGTCGAGAATCAAGTGTTTGATCATCATGATAAAGATATCGAACTTTATTAGATATAGTTCGACCATGATTAGTCAAATATATCTTCTATTTATTTCGGGGTTACGTTCTTATTGTGTTCATACTGAATATAATTCCATCTAAAGCGGTTGTAAAAGACTCCATATGCGATATGCACTGGTAGGTGTATCAAATTATCTTTTATCAAGATTTGAGGATATGATACTTAATTGAAGCATCATGCATCTAATCGGATTAGTGCTTATTGTGGAATATCCTATGAAAAGTAAATGATATTACTTCTATAATTAATATGAGAACAAAGTGTTTGTTACTCGAAAATTATATCTCTTTGGAAGAAGTGTTTCCAAAAGAATTAGTGGGAGTAAATTTGAAAAGTTCAAATTCCACATACTGACAGTAATGCTCGGATGGAAATTAATTCAGATTTCAACTAGTGATTGAGTCTGCAATTAATCAACTAGACTCTCAAGATGTTGAAGAGTCTGAGTATATAACATAAGTGTATTCATGTAGATCTATTAGAATTTATCACATGCCCGAAAATATATAGATTTTTCATGTCTAATGATAAAAATTCATACTCATAGATGATGAGTTCACATTCTACTAATAGAATATGATGAAATCAAGGCTCTAATGGTTAGAGACTTTGAAAGTTGAGATGTAATCCATGTCAGACATTCAAGTTTCGAATTTGATTGATCCATCAGATGGAAACACAGTTTTAAAAGGAAGACCGACATGGATAATGTGCAACCATATAATGCATGATTTGTGATTAAGAGAAACTCATAGTGTAGACTATGATAATGTTTTTCCAAATCATCATGCTAATATATTTCGAAATTTTCTTGGGCATATATTCATAGTATGACTATAAAAGATGCCAAGTGGATGTCAAGACGTTGTTTCTTAATAGAAACATATGAAAGTATGTATATGATACAACTTGAGAGTTTTGTCTATCCTAAAAAATTTTGAAAAGAGTTTGCAAGTTGCATAAATTCATTTATGAATTAAAGCAAACATCTCTAGGTGAATATTTATTATTTGATGAAATAACCAAGCAGTTTGGTTTTATCAAAACTTAAAAATAAATCTTATGTTGACAAGAAATTCAGTGTGAGCATAATTACATATGATGTGAATTAAGTGTAACAAGCACACATAAGTTTAATCTTTGTTAAAGTCACTAAATAATAATCAAGAGTATGATTATAAACTTGAGAAGGATAAAATATTCTTCTTAGATTATGGTGGACATAAAAATATGCAAAGTATTTGCATATGACAATGTTTGATAATCCATTTAAGAACCCAATCCCTTAAATGATGGTGATCATGTAAGGTCAATTGGTATGTGATACCACATAGATCAATGAGTATGAGATACTTGGTTGATTTGGCTTAGTGCAAGTGGGAGATTGATGGTGTTATGCCCTAGGCCAAAGTGTTTGTGATCTAGATGATGGATTATAATAACAAACATAATATTTATTCTAAGATATTTCATATAATATGTGTGTATAGGTTATTTTAATATAATTAAAATAGATCATGAATATGCAATTCAGCTTTATGTCATCAAAGTGCGTGACTTTGATAGTAAAACTATAAAGTGTTATGAATGTTATTCTAAATCGTCCCTGGTCATTTATAGGATATTTGTGGAGACAAATATAGTTGCAGATACTTATAAATATATATTTATATACAAGCTATAAATGTACACCAGTATATTAGTTGACTGATGATCATGGATAAATAGTTAACAAGTCATTAACATAGGTATTTGTTAGAGACCATATACTAGACTAGCCCGCAATAAGAATGGTACATGTTTTACGTCATTAATGATCCTTGTAACATGAGTAATTTTATACTTTAATATAATCTAACACTGTTTTTTACCGGGTGGTCATAACAGTTATGATTAGGTATTTAATGAATCATGTAGAGGGATGAGTGCAATCAAGACGGGATTTGTTCCTCTCATAAATGAGAGAGATATCTTTAGGCCTCTTGATGAATTGAACTGAAGAAATGTATGACCATACTCAAATGAATTAATAAGAGTTATTAATGTCATTTGTTCTTGTTCAGTTTAATTTGGGATCAAGAAATATTATTCGATTAATATAAGGATGACGTATTACATGCCTTATGATCGATATAGATATCGTGTGACAAAGGGACTAAATACGTGATTGTTGATTAGGTAAATCGGATCACCGATATTCACTTAAATTGGGTAGTCATGATGGCTTGCTAAAGTCCGCTCATGATTTATAGACTGTCAAGTCTATTGCCAACATTAAGTGAACCTATAGGGTCACACACAAAGAACAAACTGAAACGGGCGCAGAAAATCCTAGCGACTTATATGATGAGTTGCATAAGAATGTCACAAAATATATTGTCATCTTATGTGATAAGATATGATATATATGTATATAAAGACTATGAGAACAAAAGATCATGTAATCTAGAAGAGTCTAGATGATGGCATATGGATAATGATGAGTGATGTCATACACATCTTTTAGTGTGAAGAGACATGACTCTTCACCTCTATATAAGGACATAGAGGGCTCCAAATTCACAACACAACACATCATTCTCTCTCTCAATATTTTTCTCATTCTCTTTTGTGAGACAAAAGAGAGAAAATATACTTTCTAATTTGTATGAGAAAATTATGAAAGGGTGCTTTCCTTTTGTATGACAAAGACGAAAGAGTTCGATTATATGAGAGAAATTATATACATCTTTTATGAGATAAAATAAGAAGAGTTTTCTTATGCAAGTGGAGAACAAGCCACTAGCATATATATTGTTCTTCTTCTCGTTTTAAGAAGTTTGTTCGTGTGGACACCGGTAGAGGCGTTCGTACTTTTGGCGCTTGTGATCTATTCGGCCTAAGAAGATGAGAACGGTTTGTTGAGAGTTTTGGTGGAGACCGATTGTGTGTGCGGTAGATGACTTCCGCCTGATCCGACCTAGACGGCCTAGACGGACGTAAAATCGGTTAGGACGGTAACCGGTTTAGAGACGCATGGACAACACGCATGGTTTGTGCTTCACGGATTAAGCGTAATCCGAAAGGTATCTTTAAGATTTATTTCTTTAATTTAACCGATACGCACGGATTCTCGGATTGGTTTTGGACGAAATTTTTTGATTTTCCGCTGCATTATGCATGTCTGAAACCCAACAATGGCAACATTTTACGACCGGAAGACCAAAAGTTTCATTGAACCTGGAAAGATTGAGTATCTATGACAATCTAGATTACAATGATACGGTTAGCATGTTCTGGAGAGATGAAAAAGTTAAAGAGGTTCCGTTGACTATTCATTTGTTGTGGAACCGTGAATTGTTAGACAGCATGCCGGTTAGTGATGTGTTTTGGAAATCTTACAAGCCATTCCGCGATAGACTACCACCCATTTGTCAGGAAGAAAGAACTACAACACTACTCAGTGTGCCATTGATTTATTTCTGGATCGTTGAGCATTACCGCCTTGAGAGGGTGATGCGACAATTTGGGTATCAACAGAAAATACCCTCAGAAATACTTGAAGCTGATAAAGATTTGCACAAACTAACGAATTTTCGCTAAAACGATTGGTGTAAAGTTCACAAGAATTAGATTACACGTTGGAACGACAAAGGTATTGGTGTTCACAATTGGATCCCCCGGAGATATATACTGTAGGATTAGTGGCCTAGGCCAAATGTATTTGTACTAGAAAATGGATTATGTATTAAGACATTATTATTTATTCAATAAATGTTGTTTCTTATATATCTGTGTGTATGGGTTGTGAATGTAAATCTTATATCAACCAAGAATGACACTTCGGGTTCACGTCATCAGAATACGTGATTCTGATAGTAGAAATGTGAACCAACGAATGACATTCTAAACTGTCCCTAGTGATATGTAGGATGTTTATAGAGATAGACATACTTCAAGTAAGAAGCTACATATCCACACTAGTATATTCACAAGCTGGATGATCATGTTCTATTGATCATGGACATAGAGATGTCAAGCCTAGAATATAGGTACGTGTTAGAGAACACGTACTAGACTGACCACACTATGAGAATATGCATGGCATATGTCATAAAGTGATTCTCATATGAATAGTGTGCTTGTTCCTACGATCTGAGGTCACCATGGATTCATGTATGTGGAACTACATACTTTAATATGATCGTATGTCATCCGTAACGGGATGATTATAAAGGTCATCATTAGGTATGCATTTAGTCATGATGAGGAATGTGAGTGACCAAGATGGGATTTGTTCCTCTCGACAAGAGGAAGATATCTCTGGGCTCCCTGATGAATAGAACTGAAGGAAATGCATGGCCATGCTCAAAATGGATTAACATGTGTTGTTAATATCATTTTGTATTTACTCAGTCCAATTCTCGATCAGGAAAGAGACTTCGATCAAACTCAAGGATGACATATTATCGTGCCTTGTGATCAAGACGTATATCGTAGAACAAAAGGAATAAGCAAATGTCTTTTCAGATAGGTTTATGATCGATGATTATTTCATTTAACATGGGTAGTCATGACATCAGTCTAGAGATTACTCATGACTTACGATCTTTAGAAGATCGTTGCCAGCGTTAAATAGAACATACATGGTCACACAATGAACTCCATTCGTACGGGATGAATATGCCTCAAAAACAGTTATACATATGATGTATAAATTGGTGAGCGAAATAATCAATTATTAGATAATTGATTGAAAAAAACAGTGTCATTCCGTTGGCAACGGAACAGTTCCGTTCCCAACGGAATATATATGGAAACTGTAATAACCTTAGCTTCCAAGTATTTCATTATAGAAATACCTATTCTGTCGGCAACGGAATAGTTTCGTTGGCAACGGAATAGGCGCATATTAAGGTTTTAGTTATGGTAACTGAGCAATCGTTCGCCTCTCTCTCTAGTATAAATAGAAGGACAGAGTCTCTCTATTTGATACACAACTCAGAAGCCTTAGAGGCCGTCTATTACACAGAAAAGAGAGAGAAAGTTTTGAGAGATATTCGGAAAGTATTTCCGGACTTGTCTAGCCAGTCTGGTTATTCCGTTGCTGTGAAATTTACGTAGATACTACTAGAGGTTCTCTATCTTGAGAACTTGCGAGCGATCTATCTTCATCCATAGGAAAAGAAAGAGTTTCGCGAGCCGAGCTTCAAGAAGGAGTTCTTCGAGCCGAGCATCAGGAAGGAGTTTCGTGAGCTGAGCTTCAGGAAGGAGACGGTTGCGTGTCAAAATAGTTCAGACCTACATCCGTTCTTCATCTCGCGGATCAGGAAGATCCGAGGTATAAATTTTAATGGTTAATCTCGTACTTTTATTCCCTTAACGTAGATCCTAGGGCGGGTTAAATCCATAGGTTCCGCTGCGCACATAACATACATGGCTATGGATTTTCCAGCAGTGGTATCAGAGCGTTCGTTAAGGAAATAATCGTCGATTACATATTTAAAATTTAGTAAATTCTAGTATAATAAATTTTAGGGTTTTGAAAATATTATTTCAAAACATCACGAAAATAGTTTTAAGGAATATAATATTGGATATTATGATTTTCTGGAGTTTCGAAAAATAGTTTTTCGAAATCCGTTTTGGAAACAGAACTACAACAATAGAAAATACGAATTTCCTGCACGTCTCCGTTGAGAACGAAGTACTTCCGTTTAGAACGGAACAGTTCTGTTCCCAACGGAATAATGCTGATTTTGAGAGAAACCCTAATTTTTGTTATACATGGAATTTAAATATACAAATATGGTATGAGCTTTAGATCTGTGATTGTTCTGTGATGTAATCTTGTGTGTGAATGCTTGTAATTTTATTTAATATCTATGGCAACCAGTGAGTTGCCCAAAGTTATAATTATGGCAACCTGTGAGTTGTCCAAATTTGTAAATTACCTTTTTTAGCAATAGGATAGTTGTTAGGATAGATATTATTTGAAGACTTCAAGGCAAGAGATCTTGTCGTAACTTTGGAAGATGGCATTGGATCTTCGCACACACAACGAAGGGTTCGTTGAAGATTACTCTTGCAATCTAGAGATAGATCTAGAATTAGGAACCTCATGATCGCTCGTGAGGATTAGGCTCATACCATATTTAACTTAGTTTATGTGATGTTTATATTTATAAATCTAAAATAAAATCCTTCTGAATGTTAAGTAAGGAAGTGCCCCCCATGTCACTGAAGCCCTTGGTACTTAGACAGTCTTCCATGTGGGTCATGCCAAAGCTGAGCATATGGAGGATTGTATTTGTATAGGAGGGTATGCGTGAAATGGCGTCCAGCATGGGTCATGCCAAAGGTGAGTGTGCTGGACTCTATTTTGCTGATAATCATACATGGTAAAACTTAATTGAGCAAGCAAGTCGGACTTGGGCTCAGGGCACAAGATGGAATAATACACCGGGATATGATGCTCATTTCATAAAAGGAAAGAGTTATATATGATACAATTGGAAGTGTTTCTACCTAAATAGTTGTGTATTGAAGGTTGCGCCAAAGCGCACTTAATACTCAATGAAATACGGATCTTGACTCACTACTGAAGGTGGTTGATTTGAAGAAAAATAGTGGGGGTACAATATAAGAAACACCAAAACAAAACAACCCCAATGAATAAATAATAATGGCACTTTATATTTTAACTTGTAGAATAATGGCAAATAATAATTCAACTGGGTTGAATTTGCGATCTATCATTGAGAAGGATAAGTTCAATGGGTCTAACTTCCTTGACTGGTTTAAAAACCTGAGAATTGTTCTCAAGGCTGACAATAAACTGTACGTCATAGAAGAGGCTTACCCAGAGGAACCAGAATAGGAAGCCACAAGGGCTTCCCGAGATGCGTATGCTAAATACTTCAAGGATGACACGGAGATAGCTTGTCTCATGTTAGCGACCATGACCTCCGAGCTTCAGAAGCAACTAGAGGACATTGGTGCTTACGATATGATCGTAACTCTCAAGGAAATGTTCCAAGAGCAGGCTAGAGTTGAGTGCTACAAAGCGACCGTCTCTCTAACTGACACAAAGATTGCTGAAGGTTCATCTATGAGTACTCATGTACTCAAGATGAAGAGCTATCTTGATCAATTGGAGAGGCTTGGTTCAACTATGCCCAGAGAATTGGCTGTTGACATAATTTTCGGGTCATTGCCTCATAGTTTTAAGCAATTCATCATGAACTATAATATGCATCAGATGGAGAAATCCATCACCGAGTTGCATGGGATGCTTAAGAACAAACAGGAGGATATGAAGACAAATGTTGTCAAAGATGTCCTAATGGTTCACAAGAAGAAGGGTAAGAAGACCGGGAACAAGAGCAAGGGTAAAGACAAGGTGTTGCCAAAACCTAAGATCAAGAAAGACAAGGAGGGAGTTTGCTTCCATTGCAACAAGGTTGGCCATTGGAAGAGAAACTGCAAACTCTATCAGGACGAAATCAAGAAGGGTAGTGTGGCTACCTAACTGTTAATGAAACTAATTCACTTACTCCTAAATCTTGGGTATTGGATACCGGATGTGGTACTCACATTTGTAATGATGTGCAGGGACTACAAAGGAGTAGAAGATTAGCTCAGGGTGAAGTCGACCTGCGTGTGGGAAATGAAGCAAGAGTTGCTGCATTACCCGTAGGAACTTATTTATTGACTTTGCCTAGTGGATTTGTATTAGTACTTAATAATTGTTATTTTGTACCTGCTATGAGCAGAAATATTATTTCTATTTCTAGTCTTGCTTTGGATGGTTATAAATTTGTTATTGAGAATAATAATTATTCTATCTTAAAAGATAATCTTTTATATGGAAATGTTCTATTAGAAAGAGGTCTTTACGTGCTAGATCTTAAGAAAGAGAATTATAAGTCCATATATAACATTAACACTAAACGATTCAAACCGAATGACTGAAATACGACATACCTCTAGCACTGTCGCTTAGGCCACATAAATGAGAAAGACATTTCTAAACTCCACTCTCATGGACTTTTAGACTCATTTGATTTGGAATCATTTGAGACGTGCGAGTCTTGTTTACTTGGCAAGATGACTAAGAAACCCTTCACAAATGTTGGTGAAAGGGTCAATGACTTATTAGAACTCATACATACTGATGTATGTGGACCAATGAGTATGCCGGCTAGAGGTGGGTATCGGTACTTCATAACTTTCACGGACGACTTCAGTAGATATGGATACGTCTGAATCCTTTGAAGTGTTCAAAGAATTTAAGAATGAAGTACAAAATCAACTTGGCAAGAAGATTAAAGCACTTCGATCTGATCGAGGAGGCGAATATCTGAGTCAGGAATTTGTAGATCATCTCAGAGAATGTGGAATTGTTTCACAACTGACTCCTCCAGGAACTCCTCATTGGAATGGAGTGTCCGAAAGGAGGAATCGAACCTTATTGGAATGGTTCGATCGATGATGAGCCAAACGAGCCTTTCAATGTCTTTCTGGGGTTACACTCTTGAGACTGCCGCATTCATACTGAACAAGATTCCATCCAAAGCGGTTCAAAAGACGCCATATGAGATGTGGACGGGGAAAAGTCCCAAGTTGTCTTTTCTTAAAATTTGGGGATGTGAGACTTATGTCAAACGTTAGTCTCCCGATAAACTCGGACCCAAATCTGATAAGTGCCTATTTGTGGGATATCCTAAGGAAACTAAATGATATTACTTTTACCTTCCATCTGAGAACAAAGTGTTTGTTGCTTGCAATGGAGCCTTCTCTATGAGAAGCAGTGGGAGCAAAGTTCAACTCGAAGAAATTCGAGACCCACCTATAGTTACAGAACCTATGATGGAGGAACAAACAAGCTCTCAAGGAGTTGGTGAGCTTGAAACACAACAGACTCAACGTAGATCTAGTAGGATTCGTCATGAGCCCGAGAGATACAGATTTCTTGTGTCTAATAATGATGATGTGACATTCATAGATGATGAACCCACGTCCTACCAAGATGTGAAGAGTCCTGACTCTCAAAAATAGTTAGAGGTCATGAGAGCCGAGATGCAATCCATGCATGACAATCAAGTTTGGAATTTGATTGATCCATCCGAAGGCTTGAAGACCATCGGATGTAAGTGGGTCTTCAAGAAGAAGACTGACATGGATGGAAAGGTACAAACCTACAAAGCAAGGCTTGTGGCGAAAGGTTTCAAACAAGTTCATAGTATTGACTATGATGAAACTTTCTCACCTATAGCTATGCTTAAATCCATCAGAATTCTATTTGCCATAGCAGCCTACTATGACTATGAAATGTGGCAAATGGATGTCAAAACAGCCTTCCTAAACGGAAATCTGACCGAGGATGTGCATATGATGCAACCCGAGAGTTTTGTTGATCCTAAGAATTCTGGTAATGTTTGCAAGCTTCAAAATTCATCTATGGATTGAAGCAAGCATCTCGAAGTTGGAACCTTCGTTTTGATGAAGTCATCAAAAGTTTTGGTTTTACCAAAATTGAAGGTGAGCCTTGTGTTTACATGAAGTTCAGTGGGAGCACGGTAGTATTCCTGGTGCTTTACGTAGATGACATATTACTCATGGGAAATGACATTCCAACATTATTGAACGTCAAAAATGATTGGGAGATAATTTCTCGATGAAAGACCTAGGAGAAGCCTCCTACGTGTTAGGAATTAGGATTTATAGATATAGATCTAGAAGGCTTATAGGTCTGAGTCAAAGTACATACATAGTCAAGGTCATGAAACGGTTCAGAATGCAAAAATCCAAGAAAGAATTTTTGCCCTTGTCGCATGACATTTCTCTCAGTAAGACACAGTGTCCTACAAGTGAGCAGGAACGAAGACGCATAAATAAAGATCCCATATGCTTTGGCTATAGGATCTATCATGTATGCCATGATATGTACTAGACCAGATGTGTCATACTCGTTGAGCGCAACAAGCAGGTTTCAGTCTAATCCAGGTGAAAGTCACTGGATAGCTGCTAAAAGAATCCTTAAGTACTTACGAAGAACTAAGGACCTATTCCTAGTCTATGGACGCATGGAAGACGAGCTTGTTATAAAGGATTACACCGACGCAAGCTTCCAGACAGACTCAGATGACTTTAGATCGCAATCAGGTTATTTATTTTGCCTAAATGGAGGCGTAGTGACATGGAAGAGTTCCAAGCAATGTACTGTAGTAGATTCTTCAACGGAAGCAGAGTATATAGCCACTGCAGAAGCGGCTAAAGAAGCTGCTTGGATAAAGAACTTTTTGGAGGAGCTAAGAGTTGTTCCGAGCATCTCGGAACAAGTGGATCTATATTGTGACAACAATGGAGCGATCTCACAAGTAAAGGAACCGAGATCTCACTAAAAGTCCAAGCACATACTGTGACACTTCCATCTCATCAGAGAGATCATACAAAGGGGTGATGTTAAAATGTGTAGAGTGCCATCGGACGACAATATCGCCGATCCATTAACTAAACCACTCCCGCAAGCCAGACATGAGGGTCATGTTAGGTCGATGGGCATAAGATGCTTAGAGTTGGCCCAGTGCAAGTAGGAGACTGTAGGATTAGTGCCCTAAGCCAAATGTATTTGTACTAGAAAATTGATTTGTATTAAGACAATATTATTTATTCAATAAAGGTTGTTTCTTATATATCTGTGTGTATGAGTTGTGAATGTAAATCTTATATCAACCAAGAATGACACTTCGGTTGACGTCATCAGAATACGTGTTTCTGATAGTAGAACTGTGAACCAACGAATGACATTCTAAACTATCCCTAGTGATATGTAGGATGTTTATAGAGATAGACATACTTCAAGTAAGAAGCTACATATCCACACTAGTATATTCACAGGCTGGATGATCATGTTCTATTGATCATGGACATAGAGATGTCAAGCCTAGAATATAGGTACGTGTTAGAGAACACGTACTAGACTGACCACACTATGAGAATATGCATGGTATATGTCATTAGTGATTCTCATATGTCTTAGACTTGAGATTATCTCAGTTTTCAACATGAGAAATTTTATACTTTAATATAATCTAACATCGTCTTTAACCGGACGGTCATAAAGATTATAATTAGGTATATAATGAATTATGCGAAGGAAAGAGTTTAATTAAGATAGGATTTGTTCCTCTCATAAATTGAGAAAGATATCTTTAGGCCTCTTGATGATTTGATTGAAGAAACGCACGGCCGTGCTCGAGTGAATTAATAAGGAGTTATTAATGTCATTTCATGTTCAATAAAATTCGGTGTCAAGAAATATTTATCGACCAACGTAAGGTTGACACATACCATGCCTTATGGACGATATAGATATCGTGTAACAAAGGGATACAATGCATGAACATAAATTAGGTTTGATCGAATCATCCATACTTGCTTAATTTGGGTAATCATGATGTCTTGCTAGAGGCCGCTCATGATTTATAATCTGTTGTGGTTATTGCCAATATTAAGTAAACCTACAGGGTCACACACAAAGAACAACTATTGAGACATACACAGAAAAATCATCACTTATGTGATAAGTTGTATGAAGAGCTACATAGTCAAGTGACACATCCAATCCTGCATCTTATATGATAAGGTGTCTTGCATATATGGTTACATAGTTACCATGCACATAGCATATGAAACTTATGGACTATATAGGCACAAGAGACACCCCAAAATGATATAGAAAATGACATATTTTTCGTCCAACTTTTGTGAGACAAAAAGAGAGAAAAATTCGAAAATTATTCTCTTGTTATTTCTGTGAAAATAAAATGAAGAACGAATACTAGCATATATCGTTCTTTATCCGTTCAAAGGGGTTGTTCATGTGGATACCGGTAGAGGATGGAGTGAAGTGCGACGTCTTTGTGATTCAGGTTGAAACCGTGGTTTGTTTGGAGAATCGGTTCGTTTGGAGATCAGTTTGTGAGACCGGTTAGGCGAAACATACAAAGGATTGGTTTGGAAACCGGTTTGAAATTAGGCTAAGAAATGCGTCAATCTAATTCGCTTTCGATCATCACGGATTAAGCGTAATCCGAAGGTACAAAGTTATGAACTTTTCTTTCATTTAATTGTAATTCACTGATCCTTCTTTTGGGTTTCGAATTCGATTTTGTTTCGTTTTTGTTTTTCTGCTGCGTTATGAACAGTAGAAACCCAACAGTGGCATCAGAGCCAAGTGAATTCCAATTAAATTAAGACGGATAAACCATTTTCGAAATATTTCTTTTGATTTTGAGGCGTTATTTTTCAATTGTTGAATTTTGATCATGAACGGTTGCGATTTCATGAAAGGATGCGACTTCATGAAAGGGTGCATGTGATGTATCTCGATCATGAACGGTTGCGATTTCATGAAAGGATGCGATTTCATGAAAGAGTGCATGTGATGTATCTTGATCATGAAAGGATGCAACTTCATGAAAGGGTGCATATGATGCATCTCGATCATGAACGGTTGCGATTTCATGAAAGGATGTGATTTCATGAAAGGGTGCATGTGATGTATCTTGATCATGAGAGGTTGCGATTTCATGAGAGGAAGCAACTTCATGAAAGGGTGCATATGATGTATCTTGATCATGAACGGTTATGATTTCATGAAAGGACGCGATTTCATGAAAGGGTGCATGTGATGTATCTTGATCATGAAAGGTTGTGACTTGATTGAAAGGATGCGACTTCATGAAAGGGTGAATGTGATGTATCTTGATCATGAAAGGCTGCAACTTGATTGAAAGGGTGCCTTGGGTATGTCATGAAGGGATGCATGTGATGTATCATAACCTTCGGATGGGTGTCTAAATTTATGAAAAGGTGCGAAACTACGTATATGATACACTAAATAAATTTCGAAAAGATGTATTCAACACATCAAGTTTTTTAAAGATTAATTGTAGACCCCGAATTTCATATACGTAACGCCTTATACATATTTCGTAAAATGGTTTAAAGTACAACATAATGCATATAATATGGCCTATTAGATATGTGATGAATGGTTGTGATTTATGTGTGATGATGTGATATATGTAATATATGTATGTATGTAAAAACGGGCATGGTTCCGTTCTTGGTTGATGTGATGTAATCTATTTTGATGGTTAATTGTGACGGGCATGGTTCCGTTCATTTTATATATAATATAACTACCACGATCATACGCATCATGGAGATGAAAGAGTTTACCGTCCACCTCATACGCATCATTGAGATGAAAGAGTTCGCTGTCCACCTCATACACATCATGGAGATGAAGGAGTTCACCATCCACCTCATACACATCATGGAGATTAAGGAGTTCATCATTGCCTTGTGGTTGAATGTATCTTAGGAAATGATCTTAATGATTGGCTCATTTAGATCATCAAGGCCATGTTATATCATATCATATTTATTTTATCTGTGCATGTGATGTTTTGTGATGAAATACATGATAAAATAAAATAACTAAAACAAAAAAGATAAACAAAACAATCCCTCATATAATATTGAATCATAGAAATGCCTCCCATGTATATACTTATCATCCCTTCGATCATGCAAAATTTGGGTATGCCAAAGTATAGTGAATTAGCATAATCTTAGGGTGATAAGAAGCGAGAAATGGTGATTCGCGATATTTAGACATTGTTAGATTGAACTGAACCATCAAGTCAGACTTGGGTTCGGGGCATATGGTAGGTTGCATACGCCGAGCATATGATGCTCATCCTATGGATTAATCTAGAGTTGTATGAGATACAATTGGAATTGTTCTTACGTAAATAATTAGGTTCTAGGCGATGAGCCAAAACTCACTTGGAACTTGATGAAATATGGATCTTGGCCCACTATGAAATTTAAATTTAAAATTTTCGAATCAAAACATTTGAGGGTTATTGATTTGAATAAAATAGTGGGAGTTAAAATTATATTAAAATATCTCAAATCACATATTAATATAAACCTGCATTTAAATCTGTGTAGAAAATGGCAACAAACAACACATCAACTTTAACATTGCGATCCGTCCTTGAGAAGGACAAGCTCAATGGGAAAAACTTCCTTGACTGGCACCAAAATTTGAGAATTGTTCTCAAACAAGAAAGGAAGAACTATGTCCTTGAAAGGCCCATTCCTAACCAACCCGCTAATGATGCTGATTAGGAAGTAATAGATACTTATGCCAAACATACAAGCGACTCTAATGATGTGACATGTCTCATGTTAGCCACCATGGATGCCGATCTTCAAAAGTAGTTTGAAAATTTAGAGGCATTTCCAATGCTGGCACAACTCAAGGAAATGTTCCAAGAGCAAGCTAGAAATGAGAGGTATAATGCACATTGTGCATTAGCAAGTTGTAAGATGGTTCCCAACTCCTCGGTGAGTGCTCATATTCTGAAAATGAAGGGGTACCTTGATCAACTTGAGAAACTAGGGGCAAAGGTAGGCAATGAGATGGCTACCGATTTGATCCTTAGGTCTCTTCCTCCGAATTTCAAGCTATTTATAATGAAATATAATATGCATAACATGGACAAGAGTCTCACGGAATTGCACGGCATGCTGAAGAACTTCGAGGGGACTATGAAGTCAAATGTTGACAACGATGTTCTTTTGGTTCAGAAAGGCAAGGGTCAGAAGAGAAAAATCAAGGGCAAAGTCAAGAGAAAAGGTAAGGGCAAGGTGTTGTCCGAACCTAAGAGCAAGAAACCCAAGGAGGGTGTTTGTTTCTTCTGCAACAAACCAGGCCATTGGAAAAGAAATTGTTAGACCTACTTGGAGGATCTAAAGAAGAAGAAGAAGGGTAGTGAGACTACTACTTCAGGTATTAATGTTATTGAAATTAATTTATCTACTTCCTCATCTTGCTTATTAGATACCGGATGTGGTACTCACATTTGTAATAATGTGCAGGAGCTGTAAAGGAGTAGAAGATTAGCGAAAGGTGAAGTTGACCTGCGGGTGGGAAATGGAGCAAGAGTTGCTGCATTAGCCGTGGGCATTTATTTATTATCTTTACTTTCTGGACTTGTAATAAATTTTAATAATTGCTACTATGTACCTGCTATGAACAGGAATGTTGTATCTGTGTCGAGATTGGTTTTGGATGGTTTTAAGTTTGTTATTGAGAATAATAACTTTACCATAAGTAAAGAAAACTTTTTCTATGCGAATGGTCAATTAGAAAATGGTCTTTATGTTTTAAATCTTGATCATGAACATTACAAGTCTATCTATAGCGTTAATACAAAGAGATTTAAATCTAATGATTTGAATCCCACATATTTCTGGCATTGTCGTTTAGGACACATAAATAAGAAACGTATTTCTAAACTCCACCAATATGACCTTTTAGACTCATTTGATTTAGAATCATTTGAGACGTGCGAATCTTGTTTATTAGGTAAGATGACAAAGGCTCCTTTCACAAAGAGAGGTGAGAGAGCAAGTGAGTTATTGGATCTCATACATACAGATGTATGTGGACCAACGAGCACACCAGCTAGAGGTAGTTTTCGATACTTCATTACTTTTACTGATGACTTAAGTAGATATGGATATGTTTACTTAATGAAACATAAATCCAAATCTTTTGAATTGTTCAAAATTTTCAAGAGTGAAGTAGAAAACCAGCTAGGTAAGAATAAAAGCATACATGGTTAAACTTAACTGAGCAAGCAAGTCGGACTTGGGCTCAGGGCACAAGATGGAATAATACACCGGGCATATGATGCTTATTCCATAAAAGGAAAGAGTTGTATATGATACAATTGGAAGTGTTCCTACCTAAATAGTTGTGTATTGAGGGTTGAGCCAAAGCGCACTTAATACTCAATGAAATACAGATCTTGACTCACTATGAAACCTCATTCATTTGAAGTTTCCGAATCAATACTACTGCAGGTGGTTGATTTGAAGAAAAATAGTGGGAGTACATTATAAGAAACACCAAAACAAAACAACCCCAATGAATAAATAATAATGACACTTTATATTTTAACTTGTAGAATAATGGCAAATAATAATTCAACCGGGTTGAATTTGCAATCTATCTTTGAGAAGGATAAGCTCAATGGGTCTAACTTCCTTGACTGGTTTAGAAACCTGAGAATTGTTCTCAAGGCTGATAATAAACTGTATGTCATAGAAGTGGCTTATCCAGAGGAACCAAAACAGGGAGCCCCAAGGGCTGCCCGAGATGCGTATGCCAAAAACGTCAAGGACGACATGGAGATAGCTTGTCTCATGCTAGCGACCATGATCTCCGAGCTTCAGAAGCAACTTGAGGACATGGGTGCTTATGATATGATCGTAACTCTCAAGGAAATGTTCCAAGAGCAGGCTAGAGTTGAGCGCTACAGAGCGGCCGTCTCTCTGACTAACACAAAGATGGCTGAAGGTTCATCTGTGAGTGCTCATGTATTAAAGATGAAGAGCTATCTTGATCAATTTGAGAGGCTTGGTTCAGCTATGCCTAGAGAATTGGTTGTTGACATAATTCTCGGGTCGTTACCTCCTAGTTTTAAGCAATTCATCATGAACTATAATATGCATCAGATGGAGAAATCCATCACCGAGTTGCATGGGATGCTTAAGAACGCACAGGAGGACATGAAGACAAATATTGTCAAAGACGTTCTAATGGTTCACAAGAAGAAGGGTAAGAAGACCGGGAACAAGAGCAAGGGTAAAGGCAAGGTGTTGCCTAAACCTAAGATCAAGAAAGACAAAGAGGGAGTTTCCTTCCATTGCAACAAGGTTGGCCATTGCAAATAGAAACTGCAAACTCTATCAAGATGAAATCAAGAAGGGTAGTGTGACTACCGCTTAAGGTATTTTTGTTATTGAAACTAATTCACTTACTCCTAAATCTTGGGTATTGGATACCGGATGTGGTACTCACGTTTGTAATGATGTGCAGGGACTACAAAAGAGTAGAAGGTTAGCTAAGGGTGAAGTCGACCTGCGTGTGGGAAATGGAGCAGGAGTTGCTGCATTAGCCGTAGGAACTTATTTACTGACTTTACCTAGTGGACTTGTATTAGTACTTAATAATTGTTATTTTGTACCTGCTATGAGCAGAAATATTATATCTATTTCTAGTCTAGCTTTGGATGGTTATAAATTTGTTATTGAGGATAATAATTGTTCTATCTTAAAGGATAATCCCTTCTATGGAAATGTTCTATTAGAAAGATGTCTTTACATGCTAGATCTTAAGAAAGAGAATTATAAGTCCATATATAACATTAACACTAAACGATTTAAACCGAATTACTCAAATACAACATACCTCTGGCACTGTCGCTTAGGCCATATAAATGAGAAATGCATTTCTAAACTCCACTCTCATGGACTTTTAGACTCATTTGATTTGGAATCATTTGAGACGTGCGAGTCTTGTTTACTTGGCAAGATGACTAAGAAATCCTTCACAAAAGTTGGAGAAAGGGTCAATGACTTATTAGAACTCATACATACTGATGTATGTGGACCAATGAGTACGACCGCTAGAGGTGGGTATCGGTACTACATAACTTTCACCGATGACTTCAATAGATATGGTTATGTCCACCTAATGAAGCACAAGTCTGAATCCTTTGAATTGTTCAAAGAATTTAAGAATGAAGTACAAAATCAACTTGGCAAGAAGATTAAAGCACTTCGATCTGATCGAGGAGGCGAATATCTGAGTCAGGAATTTGAGGATCATCTCAGAGAATGTGGAATAGTTTCACAACTGACTCCTCCAGGAACTCCTCAATGGAATGGAGTGTCCGAAAGGAAGAATCGAACCTTATTGGATATGGTTCGATCGATATTGAGTCAAACGAGTCTTTCAATGTCTTTCTGGGGTTACGCTCTTGAGATTGCCACATTCATACTGAACAGGATTCCATCCAAAGCGGTTCAAAAGATACCATATGAGATATGGACGGGGAAAAGCCCCAAGTTGTCTTTTCTTAAAATTTGGGGATGTGCGACTTATGTCAAACGTTAGTTTCCCGATAAACTCGGACCCAAATCTGATAAGTGCCTGTTTGTGGGATATCCTAAGGAAACCAAAGGATATTACTTTTACCACCCATCGAAGAACAAAGTTTTTGTTGCTCGCAATGGAGCCTTCTTGGAAAGAGATTTTGTCTCTATGAGAAGCAGTGGGTGTAAAGTGCAACTCGAAGAAATTCGGGACCCACCTATAGTTGCGAAACCTATGATGGAGGAACAAACAAGCTCTCAAGGAGTTTGCGAGCTTGAAACACAACAGACTCAACGTAGATCTAGTAGGATTCATCATGACCCCGAGAGATACGGATTTCTCGTGTCTAATGATGATGATGTGACATTCATAGATGATGAACCAACGTCCTACCAAGATGCTATGAAGAGTCCCGACTCTCACAAATGGTTAGAGGCCATGAGAGCCGAGATGCAATCCATGCAAGACAATCAAGTTTGGAATTTGATTGACCCATCCGAAGGCTTGAAGACCATCGGATGTAAGTGGGTCTTCAAGAAGAAGACTGACGTTGATGGAAAGGTACAAACCTACAAAGCTAGGCTTGTGGCGAAAGGTTTCAAACAAGTTCATGGTATTGACTATGACGAAACTTTCTCACCTGTAGCTATGCTTAAATCCATCAGAATTCTGTTAATCATAGCAGCATATTATGTCTATGAAATATGGCAAATGGATGTCAAAACAACTTTCCTAAACGGAAATCTGACCGAGGACGTGCATATGATGCAACCCGACGGTTTTGTCGATCCTAAGAATCCTGGTAATGTTTGCAAGCTTCAGAAATCCATCTATGGATTGAAGCAAGCGTCTCGAAGTTGGAACCTTCGTTTTAACGAAGTCATCAAAAGTTTTGGTTTTACCAAAAGTGAAGGTGAGCCTTGTGTTTACATGAAGTTCAGTGGGAGCACGGTAGTATTCTTGGTGCTTTACATAGATGACATATTACTCATGGGAAACGACGTCCCAACATTATTGAACGTCAAGAAATTGTTGGGAGATAGTTTCTCGATGAAAGACCTAGGAGAAGCCTCCTACGTGCTAGGAATCAGGATCTATAAAGATAGATCTAGAAGGCTTATCGGTCTGAGTCAAAGTACATACATAGACAAGGTAATAAAATGGTTCAGAATGCAAGAATCCAAGAAAGGATTTATGCCCTTGTCACATGGCGTGTCTCTCAGTAAGACACAGTGTCCTACAAATGAGCAGGAACGAAGACGCATGACTAAGATCCCATATGCTTCGTCTATAGGATCTATCATGTATGCCATGATATGTACTAGACCGGATGTGTCATACTCATTGAGCGCAACAAGCAGGTTTCAGTCTAATCCAGGTGAAAATCACTGGATAGCTGTTAAAAGAATCCTTAAGTACTTACGAAGAACTAAGAACATGTTCCTAGTCTATGGAGGTCAGGAAGAGGAGCTCGTTGTAAAGGGTTACACGGACGCAATCTTCCAGACAGACTCAGATGACTTCAGATCGCAATCAGGTTAATGGAGGCGCAGTGACATGGAAGAGTTCCAAGGGATGTACTGTAGCAGATTCTTCAACGGAAGCAGAGTATATAGCCGCTGCAAAAGCGGCTAAAGAAGCTCTTTGGATAAAGAACTTTTTGGAGGAGCTAATAGTAGTTTCGAGTATATCGGAACCAGTGGATCTATATTGTGACAACAATGGAGCGATCGCACAAGCAAAGGAACCAAGATCTCACCAAAAGTCCAAGCACATACTACGACACTTCCATCTGATTAGAGAGATCATACAAAGGGGTGATGTTAAAATGTGTAGAATGCCATCGGACTATAATGTCGCCGATCCATTAACTAAACCACTCCCGCAAGCGAAGCATGAGGGTCATGTTAGGTCTATGGGCATGAGATTCTTAGAATTGGCCTAGTGCAAGTGGGAGACTGTCGGATTAGTGCCCTAGGCCAAATGTATTTGTGCTAGGAAATGGATTATGTATTAAGACATTATTATTTATTAAATAAAGGTTGTTTCTTATATATCTGTGTGTATGGGTTGTGAATGTATATTTCTTATATCAACCAAGAATTACACTTCGGGTTCACGTCACCAGAATACGTGATTCTGATAGTAGAACTGTGAACAAACGAATGACATTCTAAACTGCCCCTAGTGATATGTAGGATGTTTATAGAGATAGACATACTTCAAGTAAGAAGCTACATATCCACACGAATATATTCGCATGCTGGATGATCATGTTCTACTGATCATGGACATAGAGATGTCAAGTCTGGAATATAGGTACGTATTAGATAACACGTACTGGACTGACCACACTATGAGAATATGCATGGTATATGTCATTAGTGATTCTCATATGAATAGTGTGCTTGTTCCTATGACCTGAGATCACCATGGATTCCTAGGAGAAGAAGCTATCTCTCGAGCCGAGCTTCAAGAAGAGTTTCGCGAGCCGAGCTTCATGAAGGAGTTCTTCGAGCCGAGCAATAGGAAGGAGCTTGGCGAGCCGAGCTCCGGGAAGGAGACGGTTGCGAGGCGGAAAAGTTCAGACCTACATCCGTTCTTTGTCTCGCGGATCAGGAAGATCCGAGGTATAAATTTTAATGGCTAATCTCGTACTTTTATTCCCTTAACGTAGATCCTAAGGCGGGTTAAATCCATAGGTTCTGCTGCGCATGTAACGTACATGGCTATGGATTTCCCAACACATATGAACACCTTGAGCAAGAACATTTCTTGCACATCAAATTCTTTCAATATTTTACCAATGTGCTTTATCTTATAACCAGAAGTCTGTATAGACTTCAACTCCTAACTATTAGGATGTGTAAGTTGTTGTAATGCAGGAAGATTGTTATACTCCCACTGAATTTCTTGAAATCAAGGTGGTCGCATCTATTTTGATTAAGTCAAATTCTTAAATTTACTTTGTCAAATAGATTCATCCTGAGATGCTTGCTAAATCCATTCATGAATGAATTTATCTTTCATAATTCTTGCGATCACAAAACTCTTGCCATGTATCAAAGATACATCCATAGTAAAGTTCCTATAAAGGAATGTGAGTTTTATATCCTTGTTCCATCATTCATAATCGTATTGTGCTATGTAAGTTAGAATTCATAATAGCAACAAGTGAGAAAGTCTTTTTACTATAGCCCATATTGTAGCTACTTTCTTTGCTATTTTTAGGTTATCCATGTACTGTATGCAATGGTCATCGAGCCATTGGATACTCCAATCAAGTTCCAAACATGATTGCTTGTATATGCGTTGTATCTCGTTCTCATGATCCAACCTTTTGAGAACTTTGTCTCTTTATAGTCTCCTCAGTAGAAAGTCGACTCATCCTCTGTGAGCATCTTTTATGAGAGATCATATCTCTCAGCCTAATGTCTACCAGGTCTGTGAGGAGGACCTTATGTGTCAAGTATATCCCTATCAACTACTTGATAGCCTCATTAATCATTCATCACTAGTATGTGGACCTCAAACCTTTCGAGATGTATTACACTCTCACTACTTCTTTAGGAGATGAGATCTCTTTTAAAGAAGTCTGAATTATCAGTAGCAAACAATTTGTGCTCATAATAGATGTAAAACAATATCGAGTTGATATTTCAGAAAGATTGTTGTGTTGACACTATCAAACCTTTTGACAGGAGTCGTACTTCAACCTTTAAAAACAATTTGGACTATCCCAAACCCATATCATATATGGTGTCTATTTGAACCTTATGATATTCAGTGTTTAGTATACTCAAGAGTATAAACCTATAAGAATCTCGGAGGCATAGACTGAATCTTATCCAATAAGTTTCATCTTCTTCTTTATGTACACATCGTGAGATGTTGCATATAGAATGAATTTTGAAACCCTTTTCACAATTTCTAAGATAATTGTCAAACTATTGACTCAAATACTTCACATCGATCTGATCGAAGTGCTCTTATCTTGTCAAAGCGATATAGAATTTCATTCTTAAATGCTTTGAACATTTCAAATATTTTGTGTTTCATTAAGTAAACATTTTACTTAAAATACTTTAATATGAAATTCTAATATTCCTTATTTCTAGCCGGCTTGCTTTTTGTCTCTCATGCATCTATACGCATGAGACTCAACAAACCCACCCATCAACTTCGTGATGGTTGCCCATTTTGTCATCCTATTCGATAAATAAAATTTGCACGTCTCAATTGATCCTAGATCCAGTGAGTCAAATTTTCCAGATAGGGTGGAGTTTTAGAAATACGATTCTTATTTTGTGACTTAGATGACATTGCTAGAAGTATGAAATCAATGGACTTATTATTTAGCATATAAAGGTTATTTTTTAAGTGAACATTTCAAATAGAAAAATCTAGGAAAATTTTATTATTCCAAATAATAAATTTTACAACCATTTTAATGCTAATGTCGAAATAACATTTATTTCATTACAAGTCCACAATGGCTAAGTCAATAAAATCCTAGAGCTAATATAGCAACTCTTGCTTCATTCCCCACTTGTAGGTCGACTTCTCCTCTAGCTAATCTTCTACTTCTGACTAATATCCTGCACATTCAAAATGTGAGAATTATAGTGGATATCCAATATCCAAGTAGAGATTTAGAAGGTAAAAGGTACTATTTTGTAATTGTTGATGATTACTCCCACTTTACTTGGGTTCATTTCTTGATTCAAAAGAATGAAACTAGTGATTTGTTCATCAAATTTTATTCCCTTGTGAAAAATGAACGAAGCACCACTATCATTACGGTTCGTAGTGATAATGCTGGCGAGTTTAAAAATGCAAAATTTGATGACTTTTGCTCGAAAAGGGGATATAAACGTGAGTTTTCCGCTCCACGCACTCCACAACAAAATGGGGTAGTAGAGCATAAGAATCGAACTCTTATCGAACTTGCCCGTACCATGTTAAACGAACATCCCAGTCCGAAATTTCTTTGGGCTAAGGCAGTTAACACTGCTTGTCATGTCACAAATCGCGTCAGCCTAAGGTCTATTTTGAAAAAGACACCTTATGAATACAAGTAAAGTGTATAGAGTTTATTTAAATCTTCATGGATTATTGTTGAATCCGTGCACTTGCACTTCGATGAAACTAAAAATGGGACCGAGAAAGGTGTTTCTTTGACAGATTCAAGTACAAGTGGCGGGTTAACGGGAACAGATCAACTGAACATTATCGAGCTCAACCTTAGTGATCCAACTTTAAACGAACCTGACAATACCGCCACACAAGAAAATAAACCGAATGGCGACAACTCAACTCAACAAGTTCAACTCCGGAGTCAAGTCGACCCTCAACCAATTATTCAACCCGAGCCGAAACAACCTTCTTATCAAATGCCGGAAGTCTTACGAGAAGTATCCGCACATCCGTTAATCAATGTGGTAGGAGACCCAAGAGAAGGAGTTCGAACCCGATCCGGAACAAGAAACCTCATCGCCTTTTGTGCCTTCTTATCTCAAACCGAACCCAAAACCATTAAAGAGGCAAATGGCCACACCGATTGGATCCTCGCCATGCAAGATGAACTCGCTCAATTTGAGTACAACCGGGTTTGGACCCTAGTATCTCGACTCGACAACCAATCCATTATCGGTACTAAATGAGTTTTTCGAAATAAACTCGACAAGCACGGTATGGTGGTGCGAAATAAGGCGAGATTGGTTGCTCAAGGTTTCAAGCAACTAGAAGGAGTGGACTTTGAAGAGACGTTTGCACCGGTTGCTCGGTTGGAATCCATTAGGCTCCTCTTAGCATTCGCATCAATTAAAGGGTTCACGCTCTTTTAAATGGATGTTAAGAGTGCGTTCCTAAATGGGTTCCCCGAAGAAGAAGTCTACGTCGAGCAACCTCCCAGCTTCAAGGATCCGACCAATCCCGACCACGTGTACAGGTTGACAAAAGCGTTATACGGGTTGAAGCAAGCACCTCGGGCTTGGTATGGATGACTCTCTATATTCCTTGCATCTCATGGCTTTGAAAGAGGAAAAAGCGACATGACTCTCTTCACAAAGAAAATGAAAGATTCAATTTTATTAGTTCAAATTTATGTTGATGACATTATTTTTGGATCTAGTGACGCGGCACTTGCCGAGAAATTTTCTGTTTTGATGCGTAGTGAGTTCGAGATGAGCATGATGGGCGAACTCAACTTCTTCCTTGGATTGCATATCAAGCAAACCGCCAACGGCATTTTTATCAATCAAGAAAAGTACACGCATGAATTGCTCAAAAGATTCGGTATGACCAAGGAAAGACGAGCGATACGCCCATGGTGAAAGACGTAAAACTCGGCACTGATGAATCAGGTGAATCTGTCGATATTTCCGGTTATCGAGGTATGATCGGTAGTTTACTTTATTTAATGGCCAGTAGACCTGATATTATGTTTGTTGTATGTTTATGTGCCCGATTTCAAGCAAACCCTAATGTTTCACACCTAAATGCAGTTAAACGGATTTTTAAATACCTAAAAGGGACAATAACCTTCGGGTTATGGTATGGCCGTGACAGTAGTTTGTCACTTTTGGGATATACGGAATCTAACTTTGCAGGATCTAAAGTGGATCGAAAAAGCACAAGTGGGACGTGTCAATTTTTTAGAGGGAACTTGGTCTCTTGGTCGAGTCGAAAACAGAACTCAGTCGCTTTTTCATCGGACGAAGCAGAATACGTCACTGCTGGAAGCTGCTGTGCTCAACTCTTATTGCTGAATCAGAATTTAGGCGACTACGTACTCAACTTTCGGAAAGTTCCAATCATGTGTGACAATACGAGTGCAATCTGCATCGCCAAAAATCCCATGAAACACTCAAAGACGAAACATATCGAGATTCGCCATCATTTTATTCGCGATCACGTCGACAAACAGGATGTCGAGATATTTCACATTGGAATAATGGATGATCAAGTCGCGGACATCTTCACGAAATCGCTAGCCTATACTCAATTCTCCAATCTTCGATTAATGCTCGGTATTCTTGAGTTAAAAGATTAATTACTCAATTATTATTCGTTATGATTTCTTTTTGGGAAATATTTTTTTATGAATTCTCCTCGATTTTTTTTTTACTGTTATCCATTTTTTTCCGGCAAGTTCAATGACTTCTCATTTTTTATTAATTTGTTTTCCTAATTTATTTTGATTTTTTAAAATTTCCACAGTTTTAATTTCAAAATAATGACGTATTTTCATAGAAATATATTTTTCGTTTTTTATTTGACGAAAATTTGAGCAAAAACGCAAACTTTATAACCCAAAAACCTTTAAAACTGTGCTCTGGCGACAGAGATATTCCGTTGTCAACGGAAGTACTCCGTTGACAACGCAATATTACGTTGGCAATGCTATACTAGTGTTTCCAACGGAATACGCGATACTTCAGTTCTGAATTTGAATTCTTGATTTTTAATTCAATTCTTTCCTTCTTAACCGGCGTCCCTTCTCCCCCAAACCTCCATTCTTCCATTAATACACGAAAATCCACCTCTCTCAAACCCTAGCCTCACCCAACCTCTAAACCACCCCCAATTTCTCCGGCTTTGGCCTCTAAACCGACTCTAATCAACTCCAAATGAAGATTCTACTTCAAATCTCCAACTTAAATCTGTCAGTCTCTATCCTATTTGACAGTTTCGATGCTAACTCGACCTAGACGATTGGCTACTTTATGTGACGGTTTATCGAGAAATCGACCTCTAGGCGAATTTGGTACAATTTTAATTCTATATCTCTCTATCTCCATTCCCTTCAATCCCAATGGCACCAAAACTCAAGCCCGTTACAAGAAATCCAATTCCAAAAAGACCGCTACCAAAGACCCCCGCTTTAACTTTAATGAACCCGGAAATATATTTCTTTTCAAAGATACGAATAGTTACGATAAATATTGGGATATATTTCATACCAAAAATCCTTGCAAGTGCTTTCACGCTCTTCGGCCCAACGATCATCCGGAAGTTTATGACTCGGTTATCGAGTATGCACAATTTTGGAAATTCACCTATCTTTTGAATCTATCGGATCCGGATTTCACAAAACTTATACAGTTATTTTATGCAAATGCCTCGTATGACGACCGAACTTACACCGTCTCATCATGGATCTTCGAACATGAAGTGATCGTTAACCCGATTAATTTGCGCAGGTGGTTCGGGTTTGGTTCCAGTCCGGATCATGAGGGTTTCTACCTTACTCGCAAGGAACCATTGCTCAATAATGATGAATACAAGATTTTTAAATCATATTCATGGAGATAATCCGTACGATAAGGTTATGTGAACGCCCCAAGACAAAAAATCATATTTCATTTTGTGAATAATATCCTTGCTCCTGTTGCGGACTTTAAAACAAACTTCGAGCGATGAAATGCGTATCTCCTTCGTCATTTATGATACATATCCAAGCAGGTGCATATTCCCTTCTTAATCTACCACCATATGAAATATTTCTCAAAGATTGGAAATATGCCTTACGGAAATCTCTTAACACGGATTTGTCAAAAATTAAATATTGAAATTCCACTCCAATTAATGGATGATCAAATTGAAAATTTGGATTTCCTTCATCCGGACAAATACAAAACATATGGGTTAAAATAATCTAAATTGGATAAAAAGTGGGGCCCAGATCGATCTAAGACCTGTCACGCTTTCCCTCCATTGAATGATGATAAGTCATTAATTATACACATTTTATACCCTATAAATATATGATATTGCACCATTATAAGTGTTAATATTCTATTTATATGGATAATAATCATAACTCGAATGTTGATACTACTAATGAGATGTTTATGTGATTTCAGGTGCAATTTAGATGGAGCATAACTTGGGGAAAAGAAGTTGGAGCACAAGAGAGAGATAATAATCAAGACTCGGACCTGCCGACACAGTTGCAGTATTTCGGCCATAACTCACAATCTGGGCCTCCTCTAGATTCATACTATATACCGTTGGAAAGAAGAGAACAAAGCCCACAATTCATTCTTTATCACCAGAGCCCAATTCCGAAGTCTACATGACCCAAATTGACCATCTTCTGGACAGATCTTTCATGCACTTTGCATGCACTCTTCATGCCTTTGCCATGCTTCCTTCACACTCTTTGCATGGAGCTTCATTCATCCCTCATGATCACCTTTTGAGAGGGTTATATAACCAGGTGCAAGGCATCCATTCTAAACACCTTTTAAACTTCATAATTCTCTCTCTTGGAGTTGGGCAAGTCAAGCAAGCTTCACCCTTCCATCCACGCTTCATTAATGGGTTCTATCATTATTTTATTTTCTTTATTTTCCATGTATTTCGAGTAAGCCCTTCGAGGCATAGTTAGTGTTTATGTTTTTGTGTTGTAACTTTTGAGACCAGTAATAATGAATTTCATTTGAACGGTTATATTCTCGTTTTTATTTACTTATTATCTTTCATGCTCAATGAATTATTTTAAGTTTATTTCGGTCAATTCTATGTTCGGTAGTAATTAACAAGGGCCACAAAATTCCTTTGGTTGCTTTGCTCAATAGCTTCCATTAGAATTTGAATAATAGCCAAGTGCAAATAACTCATAACGAACTAAACAGTTCTGAACAAGCTCATTGTTTAGGAGGTTTTGATTTGTTTAAATAACCAATGATTCCTATTGAATTGGTTATGATATTCAAGTAGGTTAGTATTTTTATTTACGAGCTCATCTAAACTAAAATTCTATCTTTTCGTTTGAGTTATTTATCGGTTAGAGCTCATCTTACTGCACTTAAGATATTAATTCCAAATTCATTATTATAATCAAGGATAAAGTTACACACAAATTCACTACACGAAATTATGCCTCATTTCACAAAACCACCACATCTCTTAGTCTTTACTTTAAGTTTTCTCTTTATTTGTTACTTTCATTTTGTTGCAATCAACCAATCAACAACCCCCCCAATTGTGTGTCTTGTTTTAGGTCTTGTGTTTGGTTTTATTTACGGTATTGGTTTCTCTTTATTTTAGTTTTCTATTTTTGTTCGAGTCCGTTTTCATTAGAGAAGTAATCTTTTCACCTAGTTTCTCTGTGGTTCGACCCCTACTTCCACTGTCTACTGTATTGTAGTTAACTTTAGGGTTATAAATTTCTTTTGGTAAGTGTATAACGACTGCAAAAATACCGTTTATCAAAATGGCGCCGTTGCCGGGGAGCTAGCAACGCGACTAGTCTAGGTCAATATTCACACTTCTCTTGTGTAGTACGGTAGTCTGCTTTTGTGACAGAGTAAACCAAATTCGTTTAACCTTTTGTCAGAGTCACACTTTCGTTACCTTTGTTATCTTTTTCACTTTTTGTCAGAGTCAATCATACTATTTATTTTCACTTTGAGTCTGCATTACTTGCATTCACTAATTCTCTCTCTTACACTTGATTCCAGTTCATGAAAGCTACTCGTAGTTCTAATCTTCCACTTGCACCATTAGATCTTGAGATTGAGAGAACACACCTGGAGCGAAGAAGAGCAATTCCGGAAGCACCGAAAGCAGCCGAAGAAACTGAAAAGGTGGAGAACTTGGACAGCGAAAGCGAACCTCCTACTCCACCAGCTCCTCCTCACGCTACAAGAGGTAACACTACGGTCATGGCTAATTTTGAGGATAGGACACTTAGGGACTTGTCTACCTTTGATTTTGCTACCAACCAATATGGTATTGTATTACCACCGGTCCCAAATTTTAAGATCCATACGGGTCTTCTTCAATTATTACCGACTTTCAATGGGAGCGCCGGAGAGGATCCGCACTCTCACATGCGGGAGTTCAACCATATCACCGCAACAATGATGCCGGCGGAGATTGAAGATGAAGGTCCTTACAAGCCGCGACTTGTTTTCATACGATCTTCGAGGACCAAAGAAAGGACTGGTACTACCATCTAACACCTTTTCCAACAACTTGGGTAGAACTTCAAAAGTTGTTTCTAGACAAGTATTTTCCTGTCTCTCTTACCGCTTCTATTAGGAAGCAGATTTGTAGTATTCAACAAGAAGTAGGGGAAACCCTCTACGAGTACTACGATCGCTTCCGTAAGTTGTGTGCAAAATGTCCCAACCATCAAGTCCCGCGAGAATCTCTTGATTCAACACTTGTATGATGGGATGCTTCAAGAGACTAGGGATAATGTAGATTCGCTAGTGGGGGTGCTTTCATAGATAAAACCGTTAGGCAAGCACGAACCTTGATAGAAACCATGGCAAAAAATGCCCAATCTAGTAGAACCAGATCTCGACTTAGGGGAGTTTGTGAGATTAGAGACTGTGATTTGGAGAAGCGAGTGAATGGTATGGACGCCAAATTAGATAGCTTGGCTAATATGATGGCGTCATTCATGGGAACCAAAATGGAAGTAAAAGCATGCGGTGCTTGTACTCAGACAGGACACACCACTGATGCGTGCCCAACACTCCATGATGAGGAGAAAGTCACGTCCACAGCTTGCGGCATCTTCAAGCTAAACCAACACGGAAATTCAAATGGGGGTCAAAACCGTAATTATGATCCCTATTCCAAAACGTACAACCCTGGATGGCGTGATCACCCAAACTTCAGATGGCGTGACCCAGGAAACCCACAACAACCTCCTCAAATCCATAATCAAAATTCTTCTTCTTCTTCACCTCCAATTGACCCTGCTTTGAAAAGTCTTTCTGACATTGTGACCTCCTTGGCCACATCAACTACTTCTTTTCGAAGGATACAAAAAGTGCCCTAACACATCCGGGCACCCAAATTGCTCAAATATCCTCTGAATTAAACCAGTTAAAAACTCATGGGTCCTCACAACTTCCTTCTCAAACTCTCAACCCCCGTGAGAATGCATGTGCTATCACCTTAAGAAGTGGGAAAGAGATAGAAGGGAGTAAGGGAAACATGAACGGTGAAGGAGAGATTGAAGTAATTAAGCCGGAATCCGAGAAGATGAAAGAAAAGCCCAAGGAAATACCACCTTATAAACCTAGAGCCCCTTTTCCTAGCCGTCTAGCGGTTAACACTAAAAAGGATGAGGCAGAGAGAGATATCCTAGAGGTTTTCAAGAAAGTGGAAATAAACATTCCACTACTCGATTACATTCGTAGATTCCCTCGCTATGCGAAATTTCTCAAGGACTTGTGTACGAATAAGAGAAAGCTAAATGGTCATGAGAGAGTAACAATGAGTGAGAATGTCTCTGCGGTTATTCGCAAGAAGCTTCCGAGAGAAGCAAAAAGACCCCGGCATGTTTGCCATTCCTTGCAAAGCATTGGGCACCTTGAATTTGCTCGGTGCATGCTTGATCTTGGGGCATCTATCAATGTCATGCCCTTTTCTATCTATTCTTCCCTCGGTTTAGGACCTTTGAAAAAGACCGGGGTGATCCTTCAACTAGCTGATCGTTCTACTGCTGTGCCAGAGGGAGTTATAGAGGATGTCCTGGTTAAGGTCAATGGCCTTATCTTCCCCGCGGATTTCTATATTCTGCGTATGGATGAGTCTGATAGCTCACCGAGTTCGACTCCCATTCTTCTGGGAAGACCCTTCCTTAAAACTGCCCGAACCAAGATTGATGTGCACAATGGCACTCTTTCTATGGAATTTGATGGAGAGAACATCTCTTTCAACATCTTTGATGCTATCAAGCATCCTTCTGACGGGAATGTATCCGCTATTTGCACCATCGACCCAGTTGATGAGTGTGTCGACAACTTCTCCTCTTTTGAGTTCATAGATCTGCTCGAGACCATTCTTGATCTCTCTCCAGATGAGCAGGACCTTCTTCAAAGTCTATCTGCCTTGGCCATTGGAGAGGCTTCTTCCTCTTCTTCTTCTCCTCCCTTGATAGACTTGAAACCCTCTCTTGAGCCCACCAAACCTTCCATTGTGAATCCCCCCTCTCTTGATCTAAAACCTCTACCAGCTCATCTCAAGTACGCATACTTGGGTAAAGGAGACACTCTTCCAGTGATCATCTCTAGTAGCCTCACTGCTACTCAGGAAGAGAAGTTAGTTAATGTCTTGAGGGACCACAAGACTGCGATTGGATGGACTCTGGCTGATATTAAGGGAATCAGCCCTTCTACGTGTATGCATCGTATATTATTGGAGGATGGATCTAAACCATCCCGTGAGCCTCAGCGTAGGCTAAATCCTCCAATGATGGAAGTGGTCAAGAAGGAAATCATCAAACTCCTTGATGCAGGAATCATATACCCTATCTCTGATTCACAATGGGTGTCACCAATCCATGTGGTGCCCAAGAAAACTGGTATTACGATAATTGAGAATCAGGATGGTGAAAAAGTTCCTACGAGAGCACAAAATGGATGGCGAGTATGCATTGATTATCGCAAATTAAACACTGCCACCCGGAAAGACCATTTCCCCCTTCCTTTCATTGACCAAATGCTCGAGCGCCTTGCTTGGCGCCACCATTACTTGCTTCTTAGATGGCTTCTCTCGGTTACTTTCAAATAGCCATCGCCCCGAGGATCAAGAAAAGACCACTTTCACGTGCCCTTTTGGCACCTTTGCCTATAGGCGCATGCCCTTTGGGTTGTGTAACGCACCCGAGTACATTTCGAGATGTATGATGTCCATCTTCTCTCGATTATGTCACCCGAATTATTGAGGTTTTCATGGATGATTTCACCGTCTATGGTGATTCATTCGATGACTGCCCGGGAAACCTAAAGATGATTCTTCAAAGGTGTGTAGAGACCGACCTGGTGCTGAATTACGAGAAATGTCATTTCATGGTGGATCAGGGCATCGTCTTAGGCCATGTTGTTTCCTCTCGGGGTCTTGAAGTGGATAAAGCCAAGATCGATGTCATTAGATCCCTTCCGTACCCAACCAGTGTGAAGGACATTCGATCATTTCTTGGTCATGCCGGATTTTATAGGCGTTTCATCAAAGATTTCTCAAAAATCGCTCAACCTCTTTGTCTTCTTCTCCAAAAAGAGGCTTCTTTTGAGTTTGATGAGAAATGCGGAGCGGCATTCGACCTTCTCAAGGAGAAATTATGTTCTCGCCCCCATCATTAAAGCTCCCGATTGGAATCCGCCTTTCGAGATCATGTGCGATGCGAGTGATAGGGCGGTTGGAGCTGTTCTTGGGCAGCGGGATGGGCGAGAACCCCATGTTATCTCTTACGCCTCCCGGGACCTTAGACGATGCTCGGTGCAACTATACAACTACAGAAAAAGAGCTGCTAGCCATTGTTTTTGCACTAGAGAAATTTAGGTCCTATCTCTTAGGGGTTAAGGTGATTATATACTCTGACCATGCCGCGTTGAGGCATCTTTTCAAGAAGAAGGAATCCAAGCCGAGACTGCTTCGTTGGATATTGTTGCTCCAGGAGTTCGACTTGGAGATTAAAGATAAACGAGGATCCGAGAATCTAGTTGCAGATCACCTTAGCCGCCTTCCTATGAGTATTGAGGAGGGTACCCCAATATCGGAGTTTTTCCCTGAGGAATATCTCTATGCCGTGCAAGGCTATACACCATGGTATGCTGATATAGTGAATTACTTGGTGGCTAAAGACCTACCAGAGGATCTTACGCGTGCACAGCCGATAGAATCCGGTATGATTGCCGATTTTATATTTGGGATGAGCCTTACCTCTTTCGGATTTGCGCGGATCGATTATTCGGAGATGTATACCCGATAATGAGGTTAGATCCGTTCTTGAGTTTTGTCACTCTCGGAGTGTGGAGGACACTTTGGCGCTAAGCGGACAGCTCATAAGGTCCTTGAGTGTGGTTTCTTCCGGCCCACTCTACATAAGGATGCTTACTTCTTCGTGAAGTCATGTGAGCGATGCCGAGAACGGGAGGACTAACCAAGAGAGACGAGATGCCGATGAAGTATATTCTTGCATGTGAGGTTTTTGAAGTGTGGGGTATCGACTTTATGGGACCTTTCCCTCCCTCATATGGCTTTGAGTATATCCTCCTAGCAGTCGATTATGTCTCCAAGTGGGTTGAGGCCAAGGCCACAAAACGGGCAGATGCAAAAACAGTCGTGGATTTTGTCAAGGACAAGATCTTTAGTAGGTTTGGGGTCCCGAGAGTCATCATCAGTGATAGAGGAACCCATTTCTGCAACCGGAGTTTCGAGGCATTAATGAAGCAATACCATGTCACACATAAAACCTCGACAGCTTACCACCCTCAAACCAATGGCCAAGCAGAGCTTTCGAATAGGGAGATCAAGGGCGTTTTGGAGAAAGTGGTGAACCCCACCAGGAAAGACTGGAGTTTTCGGCTAAATGACGCACTCGGGGGCTTACAGGACTGCGTTCAAGTCCCCTGTAGGCATGTCCCCTTATCGGCTAGTCTATGGAAAGGCTTGCCATCTTCCGGTTGAACTCGAGCACAAAGCCTATTGGGCCATCAAGAAGTGCCATCTAGATTATCCAAACGATGCACTCAACCGGAAGTTGCAAATCCAAGAGTTAGAGGAGATCCGAAATGACGCGTATGAGAACTCCCGAATCTTCAAGGAGAAGACCAAGATGTATCATGACAGGAAGCTTGCCCACAAGGATTTCAAAGTGGGTGACAAGGTGTTGCTGTTTAACTCAAGACTCAAATTACACCCGGGCAAGCTACAAAGTAGGTGGATAGGGCCCTTTCTTGTGACCAAATTGTTCGATTATGGTGCAGCGAAATTCGGGGTCTGGATTCCGGGAAAGTCTTCAAGGTCAACGGGCACCGGCCGAAGCGGTTTCATGAGAGTTTCGATGCGAGCTGGATTGACATTCACGAGCTTGGAGAGCCAGCATCCACTGCTTGAGGAGATGGAAACGTCGGGCCAACGACGTTAAAGAGAGGCGCTACCGGGAGGCAACCCCGCGAATAAAGGTTGTGTTTTTCTTTGTTTATTTTCTTTTTCTTGCATTGCATCACTACTTTGTGCTTAGCTTTACTCGGGGACGAGTAAAAGTTTAAATGTGGGGTGGAGTCTTTATTGCATGTTAGGTAGTATAAAAAAAAAGTTTTAAAAAAAAATAATAAAATAAATAAAAAATATAAAAAAAAATAATAAAAACCCATTTTTAAGCCTCAAATTAAAAAAAAAAAATGCCCAATTAAAAATCAAAAAGATTGAGAGAGAACTGTAACTTGTACTGAATAATGTGGTGGAACTTGTTTAGACTCAAAAGGATCATATAGACCAGTTCAAGAAGAATTGTGGTCGTTGGTTTAGGGATCTTTTGTCACCTGGTGAACTCGATTTGTTGTTTGAGTGCCAATAATTTAGAGATTTGCGCGAGAAATTATGTGAGGACTTACCATTGGACCGTGACCCGGAACTCAAGTTGTTTATAGTATAATATCCATAATAACCCACTATATCATCTCGTATATATATAAATAATATCCAAGTCTATTAGCTTCTAAAGTCACTTTGTTGCTTGGTTTTGGAGAAGGAGGGTTAGGCATTATATAAGAAGATTGGGGACGGGAAGTAGAGGTTAGTGTCGAAGTTGAGGGCTTATGTGTAGAAGATGAGCTTTGTGCACCGAGTGTATTCGTGAGGAGATGCATCTTAGAGACAAAGGCAAGTTAGGCCCCTATAATCTAATAGATTTGAGTCACAATCTTAAAAAAAAAAAAAAAAAAAAAAAAAAAAAAAAAAAAACAAAACAAAATAAATAAATAAATAAATAAATAAATAAAAAAAAAAAGGAGATTGCATGACTCAAACTTGTTCCCCTTGTACATGGCCTAAACCTTAGTTTGCCCGATTTGTGAGAAAGAGTGGATCCCAGTCATACATCTCAGGCCAGCAGTTAGGTTGACACATTTTGGGCCAGATGACTGAAGGTGCTAGGAGGTATGCACATTAGGAGGTTCATTATTCCAAGAAGATAGAGGTATAGGCGATATCTTTTCGGAGAGTAGAGGCATGAGTTTAGAAAACCAAGTGACAATTTGACTGAAAGTGGCGAAGTAGACAAACAAACCAATTATGTAGTATATACCTATATGTATTATCCACAAAAGTCCATCATATTCCACCAAACATAACTTGAGAATTCCCCTCACAACCAAGGTAGGAAATCATGATTCATTTGAGAATTGAGAGTTATTATGAGAGACACTCCATATATTCCATATTCATATTCCACTATACAAAAAGAGAGTGAGTGCGAGTTTCACCAAAGTGCATGGAATCCTACACAAGGGACCAAAGATCATTATTGGCTGGTATATAAGTGAAGAGCGAGTCAAAAATATGGGACCCATCTTACCAATGCAAGTTACAATGTTTGCTCGAGGACGATCAAATGTTTAAGTGTGGGGTGATTTGATAAGTCATTAATTATACACATTTTATACCCTATAAATATATGATATTGCACCATTATAAGTGTTAATATTCTATTTATATGGATAATAATCATAACTCGAATGTTGATACTACTAATGAGATGTTTATGTGATTTCAGGTGCAATTTAGATGGAGCATAACTTGGGGAAAAGAAGTTGGAGCACAAGAGAGAGATAATAATCAAGACTCGGACCTGCCGACACAGTTGCAGTATTTCGGCCATAACTCACAATCTGGGCCTCCTCTAGATTCATACTATATACCGTTGGAAAGAAGAGAACAAAGCCCACAATTCATTCTTTATCACCAGAGCCCAATTCCGAAGTCTACATGACCCAAATTGACCATCTTCTGGACAGATCTTTCATGCACTTTGCATGCACTCTTCATGCCTTTGCCATGCTTCCTTCACACTCTTTGCATGGAGCTTCATTCATCCCTCATGATCACCTTTTGAGAGGGTTATATAACCAGGTGCAAGGCATCCATTCTAAACACCTTTTAAACTTCATAATTCTCTCTCTTGGAGTTGGGCAAGTCAAGCAAGCTTCACCCTTCCATCCACGCTTCATTAATGGGTTCTATCATTATTTTATTTTCTTTATTTTCCATGTATTTCGAGTAAGCCCTTCGAGGCATAGTTAGTGTTTATGTTTTTGTGTTGTAACTTTTGAGACCAGTAATAATGAATTTCATTTGAACGGTTATATTCTGTTTTTATTTACTTATTATCTTTCATGCTCAATGAATTATTTTAAGTTTATTTCGGTCAATTCTATGTTCAGTAGTAATTAACAAGGGCCACAAAATTCCTTTGGTTGCTTTGCTCAATAGCTTCCATTAGAATTTGAATAATAGCCAAGTGCAAATAACTCATAACGAACTAAACAGTTTTCGAACAAGCTCATTGTTTAGGAGGTTTTGATTTGTTTAAATAACCAATGATTCCTATTGAATTGGTTATGATATTCAAGTAGGTTAGTATTTTTATTTACGAGCTCATCTAAACTAAAATTCTATCTTTTCGTTTGAGTTATTTATCGGTTAGAGCTCATCTTACTGCACTTAAGATATTAATTCCAAATTCATTATTATAATCAAGGATAAAGTTACACACAAATTCACTACACGAAACTATGCCTCATTTCACAAAACCACCACATCTCTTAGTCTTTACTTTAAGTTTTCTCTTTATTTGTTACTTTCATTTTGTTGCAATCAACCAATCAACAACCCCCCCAATTGTGTGTCTTGTTTTAGGTCTTGTGTTTGGTTTTATTTACGGTATTGGTTTCTCTTTATTTTAGTTTTCTATTTTTGTTCGAGTCCGTTTTCATTAGAGAAGTAATCTTTTCACCTAGTTTAGTCTAAATAGCTCTCTGTGGTTCGACCCCTACTTCCACTGTCTACTGTATTGTAGTTAACTTTAGGGTTATAAATTTCTTTTGGTAAGTGTATAACGACTGCAAAAATACCGTTTATCAAATGACATCGGTCAACCCATTTGGCCGCCGGATTGTCGAACCAAATCCCTCAATACCGGCACAAGATCCTCCATTCCGCATGCTCCTCCAGCCGAACCCGCCACCGAAGACGAAAACCAAGAAGCCGATGAGGCTGTAGATTATGATTATACTACTAGTACAACCAACCAAGTGGCACGTCGCCAAACCCAAGATCTTGAAGCTCTTCATGCCGACAATCAAGAGATATTCCAACACCTCGATGCGATCGAGACTAGTTTCGCGGCTTACGCTCACGAAAATACTAGAGACCAACAAGAAAATTTCAGACTCTACTCGCGGCATTCAATAGCCGGTACGCTCCCGGCTTCTCTTCAAATCCTAACCCGGCCGATTTCGGATACCTGGCCGTGTAGCCCGTGACCCCTCTTCAAACTCAAGCATTTCTCCTTTTGTTTTCTTGCTCTCTATTTTTGTTAAAGTTTTTTTTGTTTCACTTATTATTATGTTTAATTTCATGACGATGTGTGTGCTATTTTGCTTACTTATGGTATTTTATTTTCACCTAGTCGTGTAATATTATGATATTAGGAGAGTTCTTTCAAATTTGGCATTTCAACAATTGGATGTGCCTATTTTTTTTTTTTTTTTTTTATCTTGGAGCACATTTTAAGGGGGAGCTCATGTCTCTGTTCTGTACCCTTTTGTTGTTTTTCAAAAAGGGAAGAAGAAATTAAACTTGTTTTTCTCGGAATAGTTTTGAAAATCATCAAAAGAGGGATGTTTGTTGTCCTCAGTTTGATGATATTTAAAACTATTCCGAACTACTAATAAACATTGTTTGAGATTGTCTTATCAGTTCACATTATCGAAATGGAAATGTCTTTTATTTTGAAATGGACGCATCTCTCTAATATCGTAAGAGCAAGAAGACGTTGTGCTTTAGCTCAAGATTTCAAGCTTTGAAGTTCTTAGTGCAGGTTCACATGGCCTAAGACTATGCCCTGATCCACCATGAAATGACATTTTTCATAATTCAGCACCAGGTCAGTCTCCACGCACCTTTGAAGAATAGTCTTTAGGTTTCCCAAACAGTCATCGAATGAGTCACCATAGACGGTGAAATCATCCATGAAAACCTCAATAATTCGGGTGACATAATCAAGAGAAGATGGACATCATACATCTCTGAAATGTACCGGGTGCGTTACACAACCCAAAGGGCATGCGTCTATAGGCAAAGGTGCCAAAAGTGCACGTGAAGGTGGTCTTTTCTTGATCCTCGGGGGCGATGGCTATTTGAAAGTAACCAGAGAAGTCATCTAAGAAGCAGTAATGGTGGCGCCCAGCAAGGCGCTCGAGCATCTGGTCAATGAAGGGAATGGGGAAATGGTTTTTCCGGCTGGCAGTGTTTAATTTGCGATAATCAATGCATACTCGCCATCCATTTTGTGCTCTTATAGGAACTTTTTCACCATCCTGATTCTCAATTATTGTAATGCCAGTTTTCTTGGGCACCACATGGATTGGTGACACCCATTGTGAATCAGAGATAGGGTATATGATTCCTGCATCAAAGAGTTTGATGATTTCCTTCTTGACCACTTCCATCATTGGAGGATTCAGCCTACGCTGAGCCTCACGGGATGGTTAGATCCATCCTCCAACAATATCTGATGCATACATGTAGAGGGGCTGATTCCCTTAATATCAACCAGAGTCCATCCAATAGCAGTCTTGTGGTCTCTCAAAACATTAACTAATTTCTCTTCCTGAGTAGCAGTGAGGCTACTAGAGATGATCACTGGAAGACTGTCTCCTTTACCCAAGTATGCGTACTTGAGATGAGCTGGTAGAGGTTTTAGGTCAAGAGAGGGGGGATTCACAATGGAAGGTTTGGTGGGCTCAAGAGAGGGTTTCAAGTCTATCAAGGGAGTAGAAGAAGAAGAGGAAGAAGCCTCTCCAATGGCCAAGGCAAATAGACTTTGAAGAAGGTCTTGCTCATCTGGAGAGAGATCAAGAATGGTCTCGAGCAGATCTATGAACTCAAAAGAGGATAAGTTATCGACACACTCATCAACTGGGTCGATGGTGCAAATAGCGAAGACATGCTCGTCAGAAGGATGCTTGATAGCATCAAAGATGTTGAAAGAGATGTTCTCTCCGTCAAATTCCATAGAAAGAGTGCCATTGTGCACATCAATCTTCGTTCGGGCAGTTTTAAGGAAGGGTCTTCCCAGAAGAATGGGAGTCGAACTCGGTGAGCTATCAGACTCATCCATATGCAGAATATAGAAATCTGCAGGGAAGATAAGACCATTGACCATAACAAGGACATCCTCTATAACTCCCTCTGGCACAGCAGTAGAACGATCGGCTAGTTGAAGGATCACCCCGGTCTTTTTCAAAGGTCCTAAATCGAGGGAAGAATAGATAGAAAAGGGCATGACATTGATAGATGCCCCAAGATCAAGCATGCACCGAGCAAATTCATGGTGCCCAATGCTACAAGGAATGGCAAACATGCCAGGGTCTTTTTGCTTCTCTGGAAGCTTCTTACGAATAACCGCAGAGACATTCTCACTCATTCTTACTCTCTCATGACCATTTAACTTTCTCTTTTTCGTACATAAGTCCTTGAGAAATTTCGCATAGCGAGGGAATCGACGAATGGAATCGAGTAGTGGAATGTTCACTTCCACTTTCTTGAAAACCTCTAGGATATATCTCTCTGCCTCATCCTTTTTGGTGTTAACCGCTAGACGGCTAGGAAAAGGGGCTCTAGGTTTATAAGGTGGTATTTCCTTGGACTTTTCTTTCATCTTCTCGGATTCCGGCTTAATTACTTCAATTATTCCTTCACCTTGCATGTTTCCTTTACTCCCTTCTATTTCTTTACCACTTCTTAAGGTGATAGCACATGCATTCTCACGGGGATTTATATTTTGGGAAGGAAGTTGTGAGGACCCCTGAGTTTTTAACTGGTTTAATTCAGATGATATTTGAGCAATTTGGGTGCCCAGATGTGTTAGGGCACTTTTTGTATCCTTTTGAAAAGAAGTAGTTGATGTGGCCAAGGAGGTCACAATGTCAGAAAGACTTTTCAAAGCAGGGTCAATTGGAGGTGAAGAAGAAGAAGAATTTTGATTATAGATTTGAGGAGGTTGTTGTTGGTTTCCTGGGTCACGCCATCTGAAATTTGGGTGATCACGCCATCCAGGGTTGTACGTTTTGGAATAGGGATCATAATTACTGTTTTGACCCCCATTTGAATTTCCGTGTTGGTTTAGCTTGAAGATGCCGCAAGCTGTGGTCGTGACTTTCTCCTCATCATGGAGTGTTGGGCACGCATCAGTGGTGTGTCCTGTCTGAGTGCAGGCACCGCATGCTTTTACTTCCATTTTGGTTCCCATGAATGATGCCATCATATTAGCCAAGGTATCTAATTTGGCGTCCATACCATTCACTCGCTTCTCCAAATCACAGTCTCTAATCTCACTAACTCCCCTAAGTCGAGATCTGGTTCTACTAGATTGGGCATTTTTTGCCATGGTTTCTATCAAGGTTCGTGCTTGCCTAACGGTTTTATCTATGAAAGCACCCCCACTAGCAGAATCTACATTATCCCTAGTCTCTTGAAGCATCCCATCATACAAGTGTTGAATCAAGAGATTCTCTGAGACTTGATGGTTGGGACATTTTGCACACAACTTCTGGAAGCGATCACAGTACTCGTAGAGGGTTTCCCCTACTTCTTGTTGAATACTACAAATCTGCTTCCTAATAGAAGCGGTAAGAGAGACAAGACAATACTTGTCTAGAAACCACTTTTGAAGTTCTACCCAAGTTGTTGGAAAAGGTGCTAGATGGTAGTACCAGTCCTTTGCTGGTCCTCGAAGACTGTATGAAAACAGTCGCAACTTGTAAGGATCTTCATCTTCAATCTCCGCCGGCATCATTGTCGCGGTGATATGGTTGAACTCCCGCATGTGAGAGTGCGGATCCTCTCCGGCGCTCCCATTGAAAGTCGGCAATAATTGAAGAAGACCCGTATGGATCTTAAAATTCGGGATCGGTGGTAATACAAGACCATACTGGTTGGTAGCAAAATCAAAGGTAGACAAGTCCCTAAGTGTCCTATCCTCAAAATTAGCCATGACTGTAGTATTACCTCTTGTAGCATGAGGAGGAGCTGGTGGAGTAGGAGGTTCGCTTTCGCTGTCCAAGTTCTCCACCTTTTCAGTTTCTTTGGCTGTTTTCGGTGTTACCGGAATTGCTCTTCTTCGCTCCAGGTGTGTTCTCTCAATCTCCGGATCTAGTGGTGCAAGTGGAAGATTAGAACTACGAGTAGCTTTCGACTGACTCTGACAAAAAGTGAAAAAGATAACAAAGGTAACGAAAGTGTGACTCTGACAAAAAGTAAAAAAAATGTGACTATCAAAAAGTAAAACGAATTTGGTTTACTCTGACACAAATGCAGACTAACGTACTACACAAGAGAAGTGTGAATATTGACCTAGACTAGTCGCGTTGCTAGCTCCCCGGCAACGGCGCCATTTTGATAAGAGGTATTTTTGCAGTCGTTTTACACTTACCAAAAGAAATTTATAACCCTAGACTTAACTACAATACAGTAGACAGTGGAAGTAGGGGTCGAACCACAGAGAGCTATTTAGACAAATTAGGTGAAAAGATTACTTCTCTAATGAAAATGAACTCAACAAAAATAGAAAACTAAAATAAAGAGAAACCAAGACCGTAAATAAAACCAAACACAAGACCTAAAACAAGACACACAATTGGGGGGGTTGTTGATTGGTTGATTGCAACAAAATGAAAGTAACAAGTAAAGAGGAAACTTAGGGTAAAATTCAAGAGATGTGGTGGTTTTGTAAATTGAGACATAGTTTTGTGTAGTGAATTTGTGTGTAACTTTATCCTTGACTATAATAACGAATTTGAAATTAATCTCTTAAGTGCAGTAAGATGAGCTCTAACCGATAAATAACTCAAACAAAAAGATAGGGTTTTATTTTAGACGAGCTCGTAAATAAAAATACTAACCTACTTGAATATCATAACCAATTCAATAGAAATCATTGGTTATTTAAACAAATCAAAACCTCCTAAACAATGAGCTTGTTCGGAACTGTTTAGATTGTTGTGAGTTATTTGCACTTGGCTATTATTCAAATTCTAATGGAGGCTATTAAGCAAAGCAACCATAGGAATTTTGTGGCCCTTGTTAATTACTATTGAACATAGAATTGACCGAAATAAACTTAAAATAATTTATTGAGCATGAAAGATAATAAGTAAGTGAAAACAAAATAATAACCGTTCAAAAGAAATTCATTATTAATGGTCTCAAAAGTTACAACACAAAAACATAAACACTAACTATGCCTCGAATGGCTTACTCGAAATACATGGAAAAGAAAGAAAATAAAATAATGATAGAACCCATTAATGAAGCGCGGATGGAAGAATTAAGGTTGCCTAACTCCAAGAGAGAGAATGATGAAGTTCAAAAAAGTGAATAGAATAGATGCCTTGCACCTGGTTATAATGCCTCTCAAAAGGTGATCTTGAGGGATGAATGAAGCCCCATGCAAAGAGTGTGAATGAGCATGGCAAAAACATGAAGAGTGAATGCAAAGTACATGATAGATCTGTCCAGAAGATGGTCAATTTGGGACACGTATATCTCTGAATTGGGCTCTAGTTATATGGAATGATTGTGGACCTTGTTCTCTTCTTTCCAACAATATATAGTATGCATATAGAGAAGGCCCAGATTGGGAGTTATGGCCAAAATACTAAGCCTGTGTCGACAGGTCCGAGTCTTGATTATCATCTCCATCTTGTGCTCCAACATATTTTCTCCAAGCTATGCTCCATCCAAATTGCACCTGAATTCACATAAATATGTCATTAGCAGTATCAACATTCAAGTTGTGATTATTATCCACATAAAGAGAATATTAACACATATAATGGTGCAATATCATATATGTATAGGGTATAAAATGTGTATAATTAATGACTTATCACATATTAAAGTATGCAGTTCCTCATACAAGAATCCATGGTGACCTCAGGTCGTAGGAACAAGCACACTATTCATATGAGAATCACTAATGACATATACCATGCATATTCTCATAGTGTGGTCAGTCTATTACGTGTTCTCTAACACGCACCTATATTCCAGACTTGACATCTCTATGTCCATGATCAGCAGAACATGATCATCCAGCATGTGAATATATTCGTGTGGATATGTAGCTTCTTACTTGAAGTATGTCTATCTCTATAAACATCCTACATATCACTAGGGGCAGTTTAGAATGTCATTCGTTGGTTCACAGTTCTACTATCAGAATCACGTATTCTGGTGACGTGAACCCGAAGTGTAATTCTTGGTTGATATAAGAAATATACATTCACAACCCATACACACAGATATATAAGAAACAACCTTTATTGAATAAATAATAATGTCTTAATACACAATCCATTTCCTAGCACAAATACATTTGGCCTAGGGCACTAATCCTACAGTCTCCCACTTGCACTAGGCCAATTCTAAGCATCTTATGCCCATAGACCTAACATGACTCTCATACTTCACTTGCGGGAGTGGTTTAGTTAATGGATCGGCGACATTGTCGTCCGATGGCATTCTACACATTTTAACATCACCCCTTTGTATGATCTCTCTGATCAGATGGAAGCGTCACAATATGTGCTTGGACTATTGGTGAGATCTCGGTTCCTTTGCTTGTGCGATCGCTCCATTGTAGTCACAATATAGATCCACTGGTTCCGAGATACTCGGAACTTCTCTTAGCTCCTCCAAAAAGTTCTTTATCCAAACAGCTTCTTTAGCCGCTTTTGCAGCGGCTATATACGCTGCTTCCATTGAAGAATCTGCCACAGTATATTGCTTGGAACTCTTCCATGTCACTGCGCCTCCATTTAGGCAAAATAAATAACCTGATTGCGATCTGAAGTCATCTGAGTCTGTCTGGAAGCTTGCGTCGGTGTAACCCTTTATAGTGAGTTCCTCTTCCTGACCTCCATAGACTAGGAACATGTTCTTAGTTCTTCGTAAGTACTTAAGGATTCTTTTAACAGATATCCAGTGATTTTCACCTGGATTCGACTGAAACCTGCTTGTTGCGCTCAATGAGTATGACACATCCGGTCTAGTTTATATCATGGCATACATGATAGATCATATAGCTGAAGCATATGGGATCTTAGTCATGCGTCTTCGTTCCTGCTCATTTGTAGGACACTGTGTCTTACTGAGAGACACGCCATGTGACAAGGGCATAAATCCTTTCTTGGATTCTTGCATTCTGAACCGTTTCATTACCTTGTCTATGTATGTACTTTGGCTCAGACCTATAAGCCTTCTAGATCTATCTCTATAGATCCTGATTCCTAGCACGTAGGAGGCTTCTCCTAGGTCTTTCATCGAGAAACTATCTCCCAATAATTTATTGACGTTCAATAATGTTGGGATGTCATTTCCCATGAGTAATATGTCATCTACGTAAAGCACCAGGAATACTACCGTGCTCCCACTGAACTTCATGTAAACACAAGGCTCACCTTCGCTTTTGGTAAAACCAAAACTTTTGATGACTTCATCAAAATGAAGGTTCCAACTTCGAGACGCTTGCTTCAATCCATAGATGGATTTCTGAAGCTTGCAGACCTTACCAGAATTCTTAGGATCAACAAAACATGCAAGAAAGTGTTCTTGCTTATGAAAAAATGATATAAGAATTAGATTTTATACCTTCAACCATATATTGAATATTCAATATACAAGAGAGAGTTCTTGTTTGTGGCACTAATATAAACAATGAAAGGCCCATGAATTGGATTCTATGCTTTCAACAATATATATTGAAAGAGTTCAATATACAAGAAAGAATTCTTGCCTACGACATTCTTATAATGAAGACATGCGCTTATCATCCCTTTATTGAAAGGTTCAATATACAAGAAACAGTTCTTAACGGGATGAATAAGATTTTTTAAGCCATACTGTGAACTGTGCAATATGCTTAGATAATAGGAGAGCAAATGATAGTCATTTGATGACTATAACAAATATCTAAGTTCTTATGAAGAACTAAGATATCCAGATCTATGAGGAGTTAGGTAGTGGTAAGATATTACACTTTCCTAACATGGATCATTATTGCAATTAGTTTATTTTAAACACAGTAATTTGGAAAGAGTTCCAAATAAGGTACAGTAACTGAAACAAGACCCCATATTGTTGCTTTAGAAAACAAACAATAGGTATGCTTGGATCAAAACTTGATATTGGAACTAAGAGTCGTCCCTAGTGCTCTTAAAGCCTGACGATCTATGTTGTGAACACAAAGAATCGCTCAGACGAAAGCTACAAGGATACAAGTACCTGTTTCAGAAGTTCTCGACTAATGTTAGAGATCAATAGTAGTCGTTACAAGTTTGCAATGTAAATTTCTATAATCTGTAGCCACCAAAAGACTTTGCATCATCCTTCTCAAATATCCATCCTTCGTCAGTTCCCAATAGAATGGATTGGTTCTCATATGTGTAGGTCGAGACCCGCCTTAACCTCATTAAATGTTTTCGCCGTACCATCGGTGGCCAGATTCCATTTGTAGAACCTTGGGAATCCATCTGAAGAAATTAATAAATCACGGGGTTTGGTGTGCTCGTAAAACTATACTTGTTAAACAAACTGAGTTTTTTTTGTTACGTATCATGTAAAATCATTAAACGAATAAATGATTAAGCTCATTAGATATTTTGCCAGTAGAGCAAACGAGCAACCGAAGATAATAGGAGTCTTCCTGCTGCGGTTGATTATATGCAGTCCAACCTCCTGAATCTGACATAGCAGATAGTCAGAGACACCTATACACCATGTATACTGCCACAGGTCATCTGCTGAAATGACTTTGGGATAGAACTGCGCTGGAGCCATGGAGTTGCTCATCGGGAATAAAATGTTCATGAACATATGCATTGTCAACAAAGATAACTTTTCTTCAGGCGTAGAGGTACCCTAAGAGGTCAGCTGCAACACCAACTCCCTCTCGAGGTCTTTTGCAGAAACCTATTTCTGACCACCTAAGAATTTCTTCAATACCTTCGATTCGTCTGCGATGAGCTTTTCGAAGAAACATATTGACAAGTTCACATCGCCTCTTAGCCCCATAATAATGCATATGTCATGCGCATTCAACATCAGTTGGCCTCCGTTCACCTCGAAGGTATTGAGTCCAGGAGACCACAACTCTATTAACTCCATCAACAAATCCCTCTATAATTCAATCTCAGGCATTAGAAGAAAATGCTTGAATGGCCAAAACTGTATTAGGGACTTGTGAGCAGGATGGAGCTTACTGCGGACTCTGCAATAAACACTCGTGAAAAGTTTTGGAGAACACCTTACACTAACTTTGAATCCAGACATTATGAAGAAATTTGAAACTCTCGCACTGAAAATTTGGAAGGTATTTATCACTCTCGTCCCAATTACCGTCCAGATAATATACTATCTCTATACCAATTGCTAAATAATACCGAGATTTTGTATTCACTAGGCTAAAAACTTCAAATTTAAATAGTTTTACTAATGTGAGTGTCTGATTTGACAACACCTTGTGTCTATTCAGACCTGGCAACTCGGTTCACCTCGTTCGATAATTCAAAAATCTTCCGTAAATGCGACATGACATCCTATTGTATATAGAAACATGATTACTGCTCTGCTTAGACTGTTGCTCATGCAAAGAAGTGTTCAGGAATTCATGATGTCTACTGTCGTGGGATGATGTCCACAAGAGGCACACGATATTTGCATATTTCATTGATAAAAATGTCTGGGCTATAAGACTATAAATATATGTTATGTTGAGAACTTGACTGCGTTATAATCTAGCAACCCTCACCCCCCGATCTTACAGATCGAGATACATATGTCAACAATGTACGAAAAATAAACTTCATGGTACCAAGAGCAAGTATGCACTGTGATTATAGAAAATCCTATTCACAATACATATCTTTTCGATTACACATGTGTTGTTCCCATAATTCGCGTTGCATACATGTATACCATATTAAATGTTGGTTTTGTATTGTGTTTTCATTACGATGCCCTAACATATTATGTCATGCCTATAAGACTTAATGCTGCTATAACTCTCCTGAATTTCACTACTCACGTATGTATCGTAGTAATTCCATCACTTATTAATTGATGGTACATGTTGCTCACTTCTTCATTTGTGTAAAACTTCACAAACAATTAACACTATAATGCCTGATAAGTAATCCATAAAAATAAATTTCATAATATAATAACATAGTCCCATGGCTATTACAAATGCATATTGCATTACAATACAAACGTCACAAACTTACCAAACTACTTCACGTTTATAAAATAAACATTGTCAATTACATAACATAACAAAATTAAACATTAAGGGCACAAACATGTACTATGCATGCCCTGACCTACACCTAACCAAAAGGTCACATGCTAAAGGTTACATCCGCAACGCTACACAAAAGGTACTCCATTCTCATCCCAATAGCTCCATACCGCGGGCAGACCTGGTGAGTAAAGGTTGCTCCCCTGCGAAAATTTCAAATACATAAATTATATATATGCACGCATGTATGCATATAAAGGACGGTAATTTTAGATGTACTGTGCTCACCAATGTATGACCTAGGGGGCTGGAAAGTTCATCAACATCATTGTCTATGTTGCACTGCTCGTCGCTTGCTATGTCGAGAACATACCTTGGATCAGCCTGTAAATAGATATATGAAATATTAATATCGCATGCCAAATTTCTTATGAGTGATTTGATAATAATAAGAATACATACAAAAATATCAAGCGTTTGTTGTGGTGAAGCATACAATGATTCCCGGCAGCTGACGTTTGGAACGAATCAGGAATGATGGGGTGGTTGTGTGTGTGCCCACACCAGCTCCTGAACGTGCCAAATATCAATGCCAAACACATCTTTAATTACCATCAGCGTTGTTCACAAAATAATCTTTTTTTGATGGATAGATCCTCCTCTGACATTTCCTCTTCCTGCTGGAACGGTCATAGTCGTCATGCCAGGTGTATGTAAATAACACTTACGAGGCTTACCGCTACCAAAGTATGTGCTGAATATACGCTGGTTGATAGAGAATTTTCTTAACATGGCGTGATGATTATATGCTTGAGACTGCTGTCTCCGAAAAAGAAAACATATCCAAACCTTGGTCCAATGAAATGGTCATAGTTGCTGAAGACTTGCATGCCGCCGAACCCAAATGCAGTTGCTAAATCGATTATGCATCCACTGCTGTCGACCATCCCATGATTAGGTTTGGGCAGCTAGTTCCGTCTTCTGCTGCATTACCTTTCCCTGCATGAGCGAAGTGTGAAATCAGGGGTGCATGAAATTAAAATGTGAAAAAATTTAACTACCTTTAGGATTGGATTGCTTGTTAGCCGGCGTACGAACTGGTGTAGACATACACTCTGATTCAAGGCGGCTTATTCCATCTTCTGTTATCTTTTCCTACATAGGTGAAGTGTGAAATCAGGATTGCATGAAATTAAAATAGCAAATTTAACTACCTTTAGCTAAAAAATTTGCTGTGCACTTATCGCCGCTTCGTCTCCCAATGTCCCAGAAAGTCTTTGTTGGCACGACAGCTCCAACTTTACCGAAGCTTGTATTACCGCCATCTGTATGTTCCGTGGGATCGGCACACGTCCCTTTCTTATTAACATAATCATCACCCTCCAAGCAAATAATAATCATAATTGGTAATGCATCCTAGCATATACGTCAACACACAAACACTTGTAGTATATGTGGGAAACTAACCTTGCAATTGTTATCCTTGTCGATGACATGTTCTAGCTTCTCAAGAACAGCTACATTGCCATCACCAGAGAGCTGGTATAAGTCATCGTTATACTCAATAGTGAGTTTTTGGACTTCCGTTAACGACGGTTCAATCTGAGAGGATTGAACAAGATCGATTATTCACACACATTTCAATACTTATACAAACATGATTTATTAACTTACCACCTCAATTGGCGTCCCTGCCACATCGCCAATTGCAGGAGCTATGCTCATTTGTCCGTTTTGCTGAATATTGCAGTCCTCCTTTACAACATGCGGAACTAAACAAGAAAGGCAAACGATATAACATGACAATAACATATACACAAACATATATGAATAAATACCATCTCGCACTCACCGTCTTGCTTCGAGCAATCATCTCTGCAAGGGTGTCCAAATCATATCTATAATGCATCTGTAAATTTCACCTCAAAATGGGTATGAAATTAAAATGAAAGACAAGTTGTATATATTATTATGAACGGATGAAGAAAGATCCCCTTTATATATGGGATAACAGAGAGCTCCGGGTTCCGTGCATGTCCAATTGCATTTAAACGCATCCGTCCCATCGAACTCTGCCATGAAGGCGTAACAAATGTGCAATCATCATGGTGAACGGACTTAACATTACCCGATACAATCGGCTACCTGCGTCTCAATCATGGAAATATTAAAAAAAAATCCCTAATATAATGTGGTGTATTTATCTGATATGGTTGCCCATGTGTATCCCGCTCATCGACTAAGTTGGAGGCAAAATTCGGGTCGTTTTATATTTATTGTCACATCATTTTCAATTGATAATGTGACCAATATCATTGGTTGTATTGGTTCGTTTTCTTGTATTTATCTCACATCGATTATAATTTTTATAATATTTTAAGACTTTTATATTTTTAATATTATTTTTCTAGATAAATGAATACCTCAAAAGATTTTTAAATCATATAAATTATTCAAAGTTTTTGTTCGCACCCTTTAGGACCTTGCAGCCAAATATTGATCATGGCCAAACAACCTATAGACGACCCGCAGCCAAATATTGATCAAAACCAAACAAGTCATAGACAGTTTTTATAATGGGTTCAGATATAGAGTGCTAGCACTTTGGAGTGCCCAATAGCGTCATATTACAAAAGGTATGATGAAATTGTAAAAAATATTTTTATAAACATAAAATGTATAGCAAAATTATAAAAAAGTATATTTTCAAAAATATATATTTGTAAATACAAAAGGTGTATCCAAGTGCAAATATATATGTGTACAGCTAAAACTGTATGGTGAACGCTTCTGGACAGTCCGAATAATTTCTCTTTTATAATACCCACACTAGCTTCATTTAGTTTTTTCGATATAAATATAATTAATACATAAAGCATTTTAACATTGATTCAACAAACTAACAACCAAATAATTAACAAACTTATAATCAAACACCATTTTCTCAAGAAAATTCGACAATTTTATTCCCAGCATTATCTCAACCCTATCCTCGCCGCTTTAAAACAACGAAAGAACATGCAAAAATCACGAAATTAATTTATCGGCTACCAACAATATCAGCACAATACTCGACAAGGCCATATTTTTGCTCAACGTCACCGTCCACTAGTCTTGCAAACTCGTTCCAACAATATGGAACCTCCCGATCAATACTGACTAGAACCTGGCAGCACTCTGGAGTTGGATCTGGCGGTAAGTATCCTGGCGACAAATCCGGCACTTCTTCAAGTGAGTATGCCACAATACGTGCACATTCTTCATTGACCAGTTGATTAATACATGAGCCGTGAGATGCAGAGTAATCGAAACTTGGAGATTCAGCAACTACTGGAGAATCTGAGTCATCAAAATATAATGGAGGTTCTGTGACTGGAGGATCACCTGTTGAATCATCATTAGCAAGGACTACTATGCTGAATATGGTGAAGGCGGCTAAGATGAAGAGGAGGTTGAGTTTCACCATATTTTGGATTTGGAATTTTTTTTGTACTTATTGGAATATTATTGCTTGTTTTTATTTTGCAAACTTTTTTTGTGGGTTCAGGTGGGTGCTTTCTTCGTGAAGGGTTATGAAACGTGTCATGAAACGTAAATGTTTCAAGTTAGATGGTACGTAAATGCTTTTATTATATGTGGGTTATTCACCAACGGGGTTAATTGTGCGGTATATATACAAACTAAATTATGTATTAAAATAGAGTTTGTTAACTGTTTTATGAGAAAGCTTCATTTTTCATAATTCGACAAGAAAAAAAAACGATCGTAATAATGGAATACTAAAAATAGCTTCATTTTGTCCTCACATTTTCCACTTGATTTCATGTGTTCAGTCAAACACATGAGATGCATTCATAAGATGAATCATTTTTTCCCTCGAATTATCCACTTGATTTCACATGTAGACAAAGGAAAATACTGACCAACTGGATCTAATTGTCAATATGAATGATTCGCAACCTGATTTGAATGATATGAGTTAATTGAAACATGCTTAATGTACGTGATGCTGTGATCACCATTAGATTAGCGTAGTGGTTATAGTACCAGCCTTATCTATCCATAAATGAGTGGTTCAAATCTAATTTAAAAATTTAGATAAAAGCATATTAGTCCATCTAAACGAGAACAAACATTAAGCGATTGTTTGTAGTTTTCCCTAAAAAAAATGTACGTGATGCTAAATTACATATATTTTTTTTTTCCTTTCCTTAGATTTTCATACTGGTATTTTATTTTGTTTAAATGTAGATACTTAGAAGTTTATATTATGTTATTTGTGTCTATCCTCCTCTTCTCTTTACAAAATTAAAAAATAAAATCATATATATTCAAGGTCTAATTACAGATCTATTTTTAATCAAACCGTATAACCGAATGGAATAATATTAGGTTGAATTCGAGTATCGTGCTCGTATATGGTCAAATAAGTTTTGGGTTCGAACTATTCGAACTGGATTTTTATCGTGTTAGGTTCATAGTGGATTGGCTTAAGGTCAATTTTAGGTTTATGCCAGTTCAATTTTTGGTTTCTTGGCATGTTTGTGTTGTTTGACTTTTCTAAAATATTCAGTTTGGGTCCGATAGCATTGGGCAAGTCGTCTCGAGTTCTGGTCAAGTTTGTCACATCTTATTCTTTATTTTTTTTAGTATTTTTGCCAAATTTTTTTTTGTCTAAAAAGGTGCAACAACACCTAACTAAATTCTAATATTCATGAAGTTTGCAATCTATTTTTCTTAATTTAAAGATCTAGGACTGTAACAATATACACAGACATGCAAAATCACTTCTAATATAGTGGTGAGACAAATTATGAATTCAATATTTGACAAAACAAAATTTGTTTGAATATAGATAGGGACTATATGAGTCATCTATATATATATATATTCACACACAAGCATGTCACGAGAAAAATAATTTAAACCCCACGATTTTTTTGGTAATGCATATCTTCTAAATTTATGTCTAAGTGTACAAAGAATAATTTTTTCAATAATAAAAGAACCAATTTCTCATATTTTATTCAATTCCTCTCAGGCAACATGAAATATAAGCTGTTGCTTAAGTACTCAAAATGTTGTAAAAATAAAAGAAGCCTAATACTTGAGCTTGATGATGGTTAATTCAGAAAAGAAAATAAATGGAGAATAAAAAAAAGTAAATTTCATCTTAGATCACTCAAATTTGCATTTTGACCAAATAGATCAGTCAACTTTCAATTGTCACGTATAAGCCACTCAACTTCAAAATTATCTTAATTAGGTATTTCCGTTAATTTTCCATTCATTTCTTAATGGAAATGACACGTGACATCCACATCATCACTGATATAAGTAATCCACGCCATCACTAACTCTAAAACCCGAATAATCATTTTGAATTTAATAAAATCACGAGAAGTCACTAAACTTTCTAAAATGTATCATTTAAGTCACTCAACTTTACTAATGTTTCATATAAAGTCACTAAACTTTACAAAGTGCATCATCTAGGTCACTCAACTTTACTGCTATTTCACGGAAGTCACTGAACTTTACAAAATATATCAACTAGGTCACTCAACTTTAGTAATGTTTCACTGGAAGCCACTGAACTTTATAATTTGTACCATCATCTAAGTCACTCAATTTTACTAATATCTTACTGAAAGTCACAGAGCTTTCATGTTTTCTATGTTGAGTCACCCAATTTTGAAAATAATAAATTTTAGGTCACTCAATTTTATTATTTCATCATAGTATGTCACCGAACTTTAATAATATTATATCACACAAGATCATTGAATTTCAAATTCATATCGTATAAGACAACTAACATATGTAATTTACGTGTGATTCAAAATACATATTACCATCAAGAGTTGCAAAAAGTAATAGCTATGTCAACTTAGCTATAAAATTACACAAGAAATTTAGACACCTACCCTAGCCTCTATCCAGGCTTCACAAAGTGCATCATCTAAGTCACTCAACTTTACAGCTATTTCACGAGAAGTCACTGAACTTTACAAAATATATTAACTAGGTCACTCAACTTTAGTAATGTTTTACTAGAAGTTACTGAACTTTATAAATTGTAGCATCATCTAAGTCACTTAATTTTACTAATATTTTACTGAAAGTCACCAAGCTTTCATATTTTCTATGTTAAGTCACCCAATTTTAAAAATAATAAATTTTAGGTCACTCAACTTTATTATTTCATCATAGTATGTCACCGAACTTTAATAATATTATATCATACAAGATCATTGAATTTCAAATTTATATCGTATAAGACAACTAACATATGTAATTTACATGTGATTCAAAATACATATTACCATCAAGAGTTGCAAAAAGTAATAGTTATGTCAACTTAGCTAGAAACTTACACAAGAAATCTAGACACCTACCCGAGCCTCTATCCAGGCTTCATTATCAATAAACCTGCAACAAAAATAAACATAAAAATCAATAATCATAGGCATCTATATTGAGGATGGAAGGGAAAAGAAATTTAATTGAAACACTTCAATCAGTTGTAATTAAAAAATTTAAAACCTCATTATGTTGTATATTTCATATTATCTTTGACATTACCGTACATGGTTCAGCACAAAGTCACTACTACAAAAAATATAATTTGCAACCAATTTTTTAGCGACAAGCCATATTTCGTCATTAATGCATTCAGCAACGAAGACGTAGTTCGTCTCAAAAAACATCAGTGATTAGTGACGACTACAATACTTGGTCGCAAAATGGTCACCGAAACAACTTATTTGAGACAAATTCATAAATTGTCGCTATTATAATCGCTGAAGCAACTCATCTGGGACCAGCTTATAGTTGGTCCCAAAATATGTTTTACATTTGCGACAAACTCACCTTTGGTAGCAGATTAAGCTATGCATCTGCGACAAACTCACAGTTAGTTGCAAATTCATTGTTCATTGCTACAAGCTCAACTCCTATTTGGTCGTAAATATGTCATAACATTTTTTTCTTCACAAAATGTTATTCCATACTTGAAAAATATTTTTAATATTATACTAATATTGTTTTAAAAATACCTATAAAATAAAAAAAATTAACTCAAATAAAATAATTTATTTCCTAACTAATGCCATGTATTTTCAGCTACATGTTCTTTAGGTTAACAACCAATTTAAGTTTGAATCATTTCAGTTATCATATTCATTGGGTTTCAAGGAGAGTTATGTATAAATAGGAATGTAAATGGCGCGGATAATATCCGAATCAAACTGCATCGTACGCGCAAACATATCTACATCTCTCATATCAACCAAAATACAAATACAATATTTACGTTACAAGCTAGATACAGATACAAGTACATATATTTTATGTATCCGGATAATACTTCTTTTTAGATATTCATTTTTTGTAAGACCTAAATTTGAATTCATTATATATTAATTTTCTTTCAGTTTACAACTACCTACTTTCTTTTATTTCACAACGAGTTCCTATTTTTCCTATGTACTTCTTCTCCTATCAATACATTTGACTCGAGATATGTACTTTCCTCTCAAACTAACAAAACATACACCAATTACTTTTCTTACCATTGATATGATAGGTTAACTAATTATGGTAATAAGAAGTTATATTTATATAACAATTTATATGTAACATATTAAGATATCCATTTGAACAATCTGAAATAAGTCTATGTTCATATTCGTATTTGAGATTTCCGAATAGTATCTTTATCAATTTTAATATCTGAACCGTATCCGTATCACGATGCCAGATATCTGGTCCAACTCTTCTCTGTCACGGTTCGAAAATTAAGAATATTAATGTTATTGATTAATTATAAGCAAATATTATCTTCTACAAAGTTATTAGCCAATCTATAATTATTAAGGCATATTGAGTATTTTTTTTATTAAAGAATATAATTTAGAGAAAAGTTCACTTTTAGTCCCTCATCTCTTATCAAATGTTCAATTGAGTCCTTAACCTTTCAATTTGTTCAATCAAGCCCTTCACTTCTTCTATTTTGTTTAATCAAGTCATTCCATCCGTTAAGTGATAATTTGGCTGTTAAGTGTCAACAAGATACATACAATAATATTATCACATGGCGTTTTAAGATGACGTGGCACAAAATATTAGAATAAATACATTTTAAATTTTCTAGGAAATTTTTGTTTCAAACTAATTTAGGAAAATGTTTCAAACACTTTTAATGCCTCATGTCTTGCTCAATGTTCAATTGAGTCCTTAATCTTTCAATTTGTTCAATCAAGTCAGTCACATCTCCTATTTTGTTCAATCAAATCCTTCCATCCGTTAAGTGCCAACATGGCACATACAATAATATTACCACATGGCGTTTTAAGATGATGTGGCACAAAATATTAGAATAAATACATTTTAAATTTTCTAGGAAATTTTTGTTTCTAAAAAAAATACTTAAAAATAATTCTCAAAAAAATTGCAAAAAAAATATTTTTCATATTTTTCCAAAAATAATTCCATAATTTTATTTTCCGGAATTTTTTTTCCAAAGAAATATTTTTCCAAGAATTCAAAAAAATAGTCTACAAAAGAAATAGTTTTTACAATTTTTTTCAAAAAAAATATTTTTCAAATAAAAGTTTCAAAAAATATTGTCCAAAAACAATTCTTCATAAATATATTTGTCAAAAAAGTTTATTTCCTAATATTTTGTGCCACGTTATCTTAAAACGCCATGTGGTAATATTATTGTATGATCATGTTGACACTTAACGGCCAAATTATCACTTAACGGATGAAAGGACTTGATTGAACAAATTTATCACGAGAATACGATAGTAGAAAATGAATTTTTGTAGTGATTAGTGAAACGAAAGCATTTTTGTGACTATTATATTTGACTCAATTGGATAATAGAATGAGGGAAATACTTTTCATCTAGCTTTATTAGTATTGATCATATTTAATAATTGAATTGGATTTAGTTTTAGGGGACTTTCTCTTCCTGTTGGAATATATTCACATATACTTCCCTCCATCAAACAAATTTTATTGGAGGGAATTTCCTCCTTACTGAAATAGTTATGAATTTGATACAATTATTGATATAATCCAATATTATAATGATTGATTTGATACAATTTGGATATTAATATATAAATTCTAATTAAGGTACTCACATAATATTTTATGATAAATAGATATTTTATTTCATCCATAAAAGTGAATAAAATGTTTCTACATAATTTAATAAAATAACAAAATATTTAAATTACATAACAAATTAAATAAGCTGTCAAATTTTGTTTCCCACCTAAATTTCACTCCAAATTTTTTTCATTAATAATATTTTCCCACCTAAATTTCATTCATATGGACAAATTGACCAGATAAACCCAACCAGGTCCAAGTCCAGGTCCGTAGCTCATTCCAAATTTCTGAAATTTTCGCTCTTCCTCTCCACTAAACCCCAACTTGAAGAAACCCTAGGTCCTTCACGCCGATCCCCTCCTCTCTTCACCGCCGTGGCTGGTCGAGCTTGCCCTCCTCCGACCTTGACTGGATGAGCGGACCTCTCTCACCATTGTTACTGGCCAAGCTCGTCGGTTCGCCTCTCTTCCTCGTCGTTACTGGCCGTGCTAGCCTCTCTTCTCGATCTTGACCGGCTAAGCTCGCCTCTCCTCTCCTCTCATACGCACTCTTGCAACTGCTCTGTACCAAGTTGTGGTTCTAATTAGGTGAGCTTCTCATATCATGACTGCTCTACTATTCTACATGTTGGTTTAAGTTTCTCAAATCATGGAAAAGTGTTTAATTTGTGATTATCGTTCTAATTTTTAAGTAATAGAAAGTTCTAATTTTGTTTTGGTAATTTTTGTTGGGTCGGAGATTAATTTTGCATCTTGATTGTAGGTGATATATTGATACAGTTATCATCAGTTGCCAAATGCACAGAGCCTTCACCAAAAGGGGTTCAATCTGGTAATAAATTAATAATATTTCGCTAATATTTCAAAATTAGACAAAAAGTTTTTTTTTTTTTTCATTTCAGGGGTGACAACAATAGCAGGAGAGAAATCAAACTTGGCAGGATACAGACATGCTGAGTGTTTTTTATTTGATTTATGTGATATTGATTGGATCTTATTAGTCTTCTTAACATTTATAATGTATTTATGCAATTATATCATGCATGCATTAAGCTGAATTAAGATAATAATTCATAAATTGAGGTAATTATACAAGATGAGGATTTGTATCTTCAAGAAACTAGCATTCTTTCTTCATGACTATTTTAATATATTATTTTGGTTCGTTTTTTATTTATTTAATTTAATGCTGACTATAATCTCATTTGGTGAGTCGTTGTATTTAGATCAATATGTCGCCACTATTGTAACATCTTTTAACGGATTTTTGTAAATAATATCCTGCATACTAATTTTTCTATTTTTTCGGTTTATTTTGCAGATTTAGTGCTGGTAATTTGTGCTATTATAGCTGGATATATTTTCTGCTTGGTGCAAAACTATTTTCGGATCTTTCTTTTCCGAAAAAAAGGTATCAACTTAACATCTATATTTCATTTTCATTTTTTGTACATTGTTTGATTGGCAATTTCTCACAAGTTAAATTTTTGTTACCAAATTTAAACTTTCTAACCATAACATCTTCAAATAATAATCTTAATATTTCAACAGATAGTATTGCAAATTATATTTTTTTTGCAAAAGTATTCATATATACTATAGCATTGGAAAGGTTGTACGATATGCAAAAAAATAGGCACCGTACCGGTACCGCAAGATGGTTAACAAATATGTTGTTAATAAATAAGTAATTAAATTGGTTAATTTGTTTGGTTTTAAATTATTTTTGTTTGTTTTTTTCTGTTAAACAGTGGAAAAGAAAAAATAGTATGTTGCTTTGGGATGGAAAAGACTTTTTTAATACATGTGTAAGCTCCAACTATTTCTTTTATTATTAGTTCTTTGCTTATTAATTTTATTAAATTTTAGTTATTTATTTAGCTATTAAGATTTATTTTATTTTATTAAATTCTATACTTGTTTCTTATGCTAGGCCCTTTGGGAAGCTATGAACAATCTTCAAGTACATTTTATAGCAATGTATAAGAAGGTAGGATCTAATCAAATATATTTGTTTTCTTACTTTATTTGAAATCAAATACATTATTTTCTTAGTTTTTATGAATAATAATTTGATAGTTTTTTCTAAGATATATGCATGTCATTGTAGGAACAAGTGTCATGCTCCTGCACTTGAAGTAAATATTAAGATGTTCAACAAGTAATTATTCTTTTTAAGATTTTTTCTTATTTTGATTGGATTGTGTAGAATGTTTTGTAATCTTGAATTTTCATGATATTTTGTATTATGTGATGTTATTATTACTTTTAATGATTAATATTGTTAATTATGAAAAAAGAAATTATTATAAATTTTTATTTAAGAATTTTAAGAATTGTGAGAAATTTATTTTATTTGAAATGAATTGGATATTGGTAGGTAAAGAATCTTTAAATTTGTTTAGCGACACCAAGATTTCTCCTTTATGTATTTGGCGACGAATATATTGTCCCGAATAAATTATTTTATTATGGAATTAATGTTTTGCAACCATTATTTAGTCTCTAATAATATGATAGTGATGACATGAATAATTTTTGCGACGAAATTTAGTCGCTATACACCTATTAGAGCACTCAATTGAGACCAACAATCAATCAATTGCAACCGATTATTAATTTTAACGACGGACAAGTTGGTAGTAATAGATATTTCTTTGGCGACAAACATGTATGTTGGTAGCAAAATAGAATCAAAGACTAAGATGTGACTACGAAAGCAGCGACCAATTTTTTGGTCACAGGAACCCTTTTGCGACTATATTTGGACATTTAGCTACCAACTGCTTGGTCGCAAATTCCGATTTTTGTAGTAGTGAGTGTACCTTCTTTGTCAGTACCTAGTTATTTTCAGTGTGAACATACTATATCTTTGAAGCAAGCAATATGGAGCTAAGCTTTGTCTTCTACCATCTCCATATAATGTATACTTCCATTAAATTACTTTAAAGTATGTCTATATGAAAGAAAAGCTCAAAGACAACCTTTTGAATTTCATGGACTTCTCATTCAACTTTTTTATACTGATATGACTCCTAAGTTATATATAAGCTCAATGACAATGAATTTAAGCTTATAAATATATTATATTGCCCTTTTCTATCATGGCCTATAGAATTGAAAGACCCAAAATGACCATGATTTCTTTTTCAGAGTACCAGCAATGCTTGATTTGAACATTAACCAGATTGACCCAAATTGACCTCAGTTTTGTCCTTAAATAAAATAAAATTTGAAGTACCTTTCAAACAGAAGTAATTGTGATTGCGGTTGCAATTTGACACACTATATTTTGGAGAGACGATTTAATCAATAGAAATCTCTCTTTTATATATAAAAATATAACCAAAAAAGAGAAAAATATATAAACAAAATTTAAAAAGTACCTAACTTGAATATCTGGGAATCCATGCTAAATTTTGATATTACTTTTGCAACCTCCACATGCATATTAAACATTAATACAGTTTAAATATGATAATTCTTATCCTTTTCAATTTTGGGGAATAAAAAAAGAGAACAGTGAAATAATAATAACAATACCTCAAGTTGTTGGTGAGATCATAATATATAAAAAGGGCTTTGACTATTTGGCAACTGTAGAAGAACATTTTGTTTCCTATTCATCTTCATTTGTTGTTGCTAAAAATACAACAATTTTACATTTAATCTGCAATATTAAGGAAAAAATTTCATTTTACGCTAGTAACAAACAAATAGAAAAATCTGCAATAATTAGTATTTCAATTAGATAAACTGCAAAAAAATAATTAGAACAACCAGATCTTCATAAAAATGCATACCTTGCAATTTGTGATCTTATGTGCGTGAATACCGTGAAATTGGAAACTGAAAAATAATAAATAAAGAATTCAACAATTATGATAATTAGTAAAAATTACAGAAAATATGATTTCAAGTTACCATCCTAAATCAACTCAGAAAGGGAAAGAATCAGAATAGCACAGTGGTTTTGGGGTAACAATTGGGAATTATGAATCCTCAATTTCTGAACGTTGCTTTTGACGACCAACATGCAAGCGGTCTTAGAACAGGGACAAAGATCAGGGAAACTGGAGCTGTGGGTGAGTGTTTAGAATATATAAAATAAGAACTCTTGAACCGTATAAAATCCAATATATTTAGTCAATAAGTCAGAATCCAAAATGATTCCCTGTACTAAAGAGTACTTTCCAATTTTCAACCAGAAGGGCAAACTGTAAAATCCAGGGTTAGTATATAACAAAATAATTCGGTGTAAATCCTACAATAATTAAAATAAATAAATAAATTTTAGAGGAAACCGCTACTATGCCCTCATTAAATGAAAGCTGAAGACAACATCTGTCTCAGCTCGCTTACCTTTTACAATACAAATGTTGCTTTTTACACTATAAACATTTGTAAAAAAATAATAATCTGAAAATTTCGCAAGTGAACATAAAATATACCGGAACATAAAATATACCTTGTTGCCTTTCGAGACAACCTTTACTTTATCTCCATGAAGCCGAAATGATGCTGGATACAGTACCATCAGTTAATTTTTAATTTAAAAAAAAAGCTGAGAAAGAATAGAACTATAAAATACCATTTGATTTAGCTCGGGTTGAAATATGAAGGGATAATTTCACACTTCTCTTTGGTGTTTATCTAGCTGTTTTTTTATTTTTTTATTTTTTGCTTAATTCCTAATTGAGGCTTATTTCGATTAATTAAACCTTAAGAACTCAGGACTGAAATTTTTGAGAGGGGGTGGAATGCGGATCTGTCACAGCGTAATCAGAATCGACAATATTTCTTACTTCAAAACACATTAAATTCTCAAAGATGCATTTAATCAAATACTTTGAAGGTGACGCCCTCATGATACATTCTGTAAATCTTCTTATATGCTTCATCTCCATATGCATACATCTAAATCTTACAACAAGGCACAAACTGTGGATTGGTATAGCAATAAGTTGTGCTGTCCTTTATGGATGACATGAAAGAAATCAAGTTTAATTCATCGATTCAGAATTACACACACAAATAGAGAGAGACGCACAATTTTTGGCGTTAGAGATGGACGAAGTCCTCCTTCGACAAATTAAGGCGCCGGAGCCAGAGAAAAGACGGAGCCAAGAAAGAGAGAAGGCGGAGAGAGAGAGAGGTGGAGGCCGGCCAGAGAGAGAGAGAGAGGCGGACACAGAGTGGGGGACGTAGAGACCAAGGATTTTGTTTCTGACTGCAGAAATGTGGAGAGATGGGAGTAAAAAGAGGGCTAACATGTCTAAATTTTAACTTTAGGATCTCATAATTAAGGGTGACGATTAAAGAGTGGCGTAGTTAATTATTGTGAAGTAAATTTTTTAACTTTAGAATCTATTAATAATATAATATGAAGATATAAATTAAAGAACTTTCACAAAACATCACGACATAAATCAAACCATCATTGCCACGTATATCAAAACAAAACTAAGGAAACATTATTTGTTCACGTGGTTATTCTCCGAAACAAAAATTTTTTTAGCAGTAAAATTATAAATTAAGCTTTTTAGAGCAATATTCGAGGAGATCGTCTTTCAAAAACATATACTTTGGTGTAATCATCTCGTTCCAGCACCCGGGGGCTATACTGTCAATATTCATTACATTTTGGCAGCATTGTTTGCTCGGAAATGGGGGGACAAATGACATCTTCACATCTGGTACCAGAATATACGCCAATTCTTCCAAGGGCGTAGTTAATTAAGGGTGACGATTAAAGAGTGGCGTAGTTAATTATTGTGAAGTAAATTTTTTAACTTTAGAATCTATTAATAATATGAAGATATAAATTAAAGAACTTTCACAAAACATCACGACATAAATCAAACCATCATTGCCACATATATCAAAACAAAACTAAGGAAACATTATTTGTTCACGTGGTTATTCTCCGAAACAAATATTTTTTTAGCAGTAAAATTATAAATCAAGCTTTTTAGAGCAATATTCGAGGAGATCGTCTTTCAAAAACATATACTTTGGTGTAATCATCTCGTTCCAGCACCCGGGGGCTATACTGTCAATATTCATTACATTTTGGCAGCATTGTTTGCTCGGAGATGGGGGGACAAATGACATCTTCACATCTGGTACCAGAATATACGCCAATTCTTCCAAGCACTGTAAGTTGCCTACCATCTTCACACATTTGTCATGCTCTACGTAATAGTCAAAATTCCGCAAGGCTTCTGCATTTGGGGATTCTGTTGGAGGCTCAACTGGAACATTTTCGTTAGCTAGAGCCGACGTGGTGAGGAGGAAAAGGGCGGCAATAAAAACAAATTTGAGCATTGCCATGTTCTGAATTGGAGATAGTATTTTTTTTTTTTTTCTTTTCTGTGTGATTTGATTTGGTTATATGTTTGTTTAGGGTTAAGGAAAAGCAAGGATATTAATTTATAAGTCACGTTGATAGTGCATTAAATTTTTTCTTTGGGGGAGGGGTTTTTTTTTGTATTTTTACTGTTAAAAATGAAGTTTATGCCTTAAGATTTTATTACCCATTAAAATATGCGTTCTGGGAGTTTTTCTTTTTGTTTCGCTAACAGTAACAAAGAAACTGAAGAAAAAAACATTTAAGTGAAATATATCAAGATGAATAATAACGATGATTCCTTACCCAGCTACAATTCTGCACTCTAATTGAAAATTTGCAATTTTAGAAGTGTATATTTGATATCTCTAATTTTTTAAGGGTACTTTTTGATATATTAATTATTTTGAGGTTACTTTTTGATAATTTTATTAAAACCAAATTTGACATATACCCCTCTAAAATATCAAATTTTCATGTACCTACAAGAGGTGAAATCATACCCTAAGAATTAACAATATACCAGTGCCATATAAAAATACAACATGATGTATTATACTCGAGTGGCGGATCTTAATAGAACTAGGGGGCAACAGCTAACTAGTATACGTAAGCAAAATGAAAATTTTGCTTACGGTCCAAAAAATTACATGTGTCATCAATATATTCAAAACATATATATTCCATTCGTACGGTTGAAATTTGAATTTTTGATGATACGTATAATTTTTTGGACCTGTAAGCAAAATTTTTATTTTGCTTACGTATGTTGTTTAGCCATTCTCTCTCTCTCTCTCTCTCTCTCTCTCTCTCTCTATATATATATATATATATATATATATATATATATATATATATATATATATATATATATATATATATAGAAATTGAAAGTTATGAATATATCGTCCCTCAAGATTTTTGGTGTATTTTTCATTACGGTCTCCCTAAATTTTAATAAAATGGTTGTATTATATGGTAGTGATAAGAGGGTAGGTAGGGTGTTTGCAAGCGGAGATTAGGCAAATGGATGCTATGTTAGAAAAGGAGTGTGTACGTCCAAATGGAAGAGCCGGTGCCATTTGATTTCAACATAAACAACATAATTAATTTCGTCGCCAAGGAGACCACGGAGATTACCACTCATTTTGAACACAAGAAAGGCGGTTACTACCAGTACATACTAATCTTCCCAACAAAGCCTTGCGTGGATAAGTTTGTTCCTATTGAGGCTACAACGGTATTGAGGAGGTGTGGGCTAGTTTCAAAGCATGATGGGTGAACCAGAAATCCATGCCTTTCCTCTTGAATAAGAAGATTACTACTAGTTTATTTATTTTTTACTTTTATTGAAGTTAACGTAGATTATGGCCAGTCTTTGTTGCATGGACGCGGACCCGGACACGGGTGTCATGTCCGACACCACACGGACACGGCAACACAGCGAATCTCAAAATTCATCAGGACACAATATGTTTTATTTATATATGAATAAAATATATAATTTAATTATTGTATATATTATTTATGTTAATTTTATTTTATTTTAAAGGTTTATACATAATATTTTTACTTTATAATCATAACTTATACGTACTATTTTATAATTGATACAATATATATAACATTTGAAGTTGCACTTTTATATGTGCATACAAGATATTTGATGTTTTATATGTTTGTGTATGGAAACTGAACAATAAATAATCAAAATTTACTTTAAATGTGTAGTTCCACAATTACTGGAATAGAAAAGTGAGAGAACTAGTCTCTAAAATATGAGAATGATGAAATAGTGTAATAATTGCGCTAACCAACTCAGTGCACGTGTCTGCGAAGTGTCCTGACGATTTTTAATAATAAAATATTTGACACGCCACGTGGTGTGTCCGAAACGTATCCGAGGAGTGTCCGACACGGACACGGCCGGAGTTTTGAAGTGTCCGCGCAACATAGCTGCCAGTTAATAGGTAAATATAGTATTGGTTGAATTGTGTGTGTGAGGATGTAAGGGTTGTTGGGCCGCTAGTAAGAGACAAGGAATAATAACTGTTATACATAAATCAAGTAGTAAACTGTAATAATGTATTATGTAAATTACTAGCTATTACAACTGGTAAGTGATAAGTCATTAATTATACATATTTTATACCCTATACATATGTAATATTGCACCATTATATGTATTAATATTCTATTTATATGGATAATAATCACAACTTGAATGTTGATACTACTGATGAGATATTTATGTGATTTCAGGTGCAATTTAGATGGAGCATAACTTGGAGAAAAGATATTGGAGCACAAGATGGAAATAATAATGAAGACTCGGGCCTGCCGACACAGCCTCAGTATTTCAGCCATAACTCACAATCTGGGCCCCCTCTATATACATACTATATACCGTTGGAAAGAAGAGAACAAAGCCCACAATTCATTCCATATCATCAGAGCCAAATTCCGAAGTCTACAAGACCCAAATTGACCATCTTCTGGATAGATCTTTCATGCAATGTGCATGCACTCTTCATGCCTTTGCCATGCTCCCTTCACACTCTTTGCATGGAGCTTCATTCATCCCACATGATCACCTTTTGAGACGGTTATAACCAGGTGCAAGGCATCATTTCTAATCACTTTTGAACTTCATCATTCTCTCTCTTGGAGTTGGGCAAGTCAAGCAAGCTTCATTCTTCCATCCGCGCTTCATTAATGGGTTCTATCATTATTTTATTTTCTTTCTTTTCCATGTATTTCGAGTAAGCCATTCGAGGCATAGTTAGTGTTTATGTTTTTGTGTTGTAACTTTTGAGACCATTAATAATGAATTTCATTTGAACGGTTATATTCTATTTTCATTTACTTATTATCTTTCATGCTCAATGAATTATTTTAAGTTTATTTCGGTCAATTCTATGTTCAATAGTAATTAACAAGGGCCACAAAATTCCTATGGTTGCTTTGTTCAATAGCCTCCATTAGAATTTGAATAATAGCCAAGTGCAAATAACTCACAACAATCTAAACAGTTCTGAACAAGCTCATTGTTTAGGAGGTTTTGATTTGTTTAAATAGCCAATGATTTCTATTGAATTGGTTATGATATTCAAGTAGGTTAGTGTTTTTATTTACGAGCTCATCTAAACTAAAACCCTATCTTTTTGTTTGAGTTATTTATCGGTTAGAGCTCATCTTACTGCACTTAAGAGATTAATTCCAAATTCATTATTATAGTCAAGGATAAAGTTACACACAAATTCACTACACAAAACTATGCCTCAATTCACCAAACCACCACATCTCTTGATTTCTACTCTAAGTTTCCTCTTTACTTGTTACTTTCATTTTGTTGCAATCAACCAATCAACAACGCCCCCAATTGTGTGTCTTGTTTTAGGTCTTGTGTTTGGTTTTATTTACGGTCTTGGTTTTTCTTTATTTTAGTTTTCTATTTTTATTGAGTCCATTTTCATTAGATTAGTAATCTTTTCACCTAGTTTAGTCTAAATAGCTCTCTGTGGTTCGACGCCTACTTCCACTGTCTACTGTATTGTAGTTAAGTCTAGGGTTATAAATTTCTTTTGGTAAGTGTAAAACGACTGCAAAAATACCTCTTATCAGTAAGCGAGACCAAATATATGTGCTGATGCTAATTTGATGTTTTTGTATTGTTTGATATTGTAGGTATGGATAAAGGCGTACGGTATGCCATACCGGAGTACCATTACACATTTGAGAAAGCAAGTGACCTAGTGAAAGGTTTTGGTAGACTAGTGGACATAGACATGCTGAAAGTTGAGAAGAATATAGCTTGCCTTGATTAGTTAATCGATTGCACTGATGTGAGCCTAATCGATAATGTGGTTGAGTATTACTATGACTACTAATACATGAAGAAGATTACCATTGGTGTGGAGTTGGAGATTGATTTTAAGCATTATGTGGAGCTTGACATTAACAAGGGCAAGTACACATATAGTGAGGTTTACCAGCGAGCGTTCGACGATTACAAATCGCACATGTTTGCCGCCCACATGCCTGCGCCACCGGTTGTTAGGTGTGATCAGTGGGAAGTGGGTGTGGGGGAGCTGTAGTGTTAATCTAATTTGGTTTGTTTTGTCTTAAATTGGCACTACGTCCGATATGTATCCATTTTGTGGTGTTCGTTTGTGTTTTGTATGGGGATTGTGGTTTTAATTTGTGGTGTTTTGTAGTTATGTTTTAGTTAGATGTGTTTCGAAGTGGTGTTTTATGTTGTTCTTCTATGAAGTTGTGTTCTGAAATTGTGTCATGAAATTATTTTTTTGTAGTGGTATTTGAAATTGGAAATGTCAAGAAGATCAATGACCTGTTGTAGTGATTGACAAAGAAATTTGTTGGTATGGACTATCTTATGAGGTTTCAATCATTAAGGTGTTGGATACATTATTTTATTGGAGGAGTGAACTGTGTATATGAAAGGTTGAGTTCATCTAGGTCTATCTTCTTGGATAATGGGGTTGGAATATCGTGAGCTTATGGTGTGACATGTATGGTAAAGGATAGTGATGGACACATTGATGAACTCTTTTTTATTCAGACATGAAACTTAAAAATAAAAGGAACAATACATATTACTACTTTATTGAAAAGAAAACAGATTACTAATTGATTCCCACATCAAATAAAATAACAAAGAGAATAAAAAAATAATTTTCCATAGTCATTAATACATAAACATTCAAATATATAAAATTATCCATACAGAAACACTAATACATGAACATGCAAAAGAAAATAAATACTACTACATGTGACACAGCACATATCAAGTTTGACGAGAGCAAAATACGAAATAGTTCATAAAAAAATACAACACAAAATAGTAAACAAATAATCTTGGTAGGGGTCCTTGCAAAAGGAGAAAGTTGGAGGCCCCGGATGGGTACTAAGAAGGTGAGATGTGGGCTTAAGGTCCAGTGGGAGAGAAGTTCTCGGGGAAGTTGGAAGGGGCTAATGTCATAGAAAATGCGATCACGATCACCCTTCGCGACATCCTACAACCATATCAATGTGTGGTGAACAATGATGTGGTCAACGAGCTTGACGATATAAACTCTGTCATCCTTAGAACCACCAGTTCAACGCGGAGTTGCTGGTTCTCGAAGATCCCACTTATTAATTTCAGGTAAAGTGAGCAACTCCCTGAGAAAAGGGCACCAAAGTTGGAGCAGAAGTTGTATGCCTTGTATTTGTGTTCACGCAAGTTGGAGCATCCATTGCTCCGTGCTGGTGAATAGGGGGATGAATAACTACCTGCATGCCCCAGAGATTCCGGATTATACTTGCTGAACTTTGGTGTGTTCAACTTCCATGGTAAATTTGGGACGATAAGCTGAGTAGAAGGAATTTGACAAGTCAGCTAATAAGCAAGTTAAAAAAAAGTAATATGTATTACTATGTATGCTTACCGCATGCTTCTTGTTAAGAAACTGCCACGTCGATCCATGATTTTTGACGAAACAGTGAAGAATGTGGAGTGGAGCGTCAACCACCTAAACATGGGTTCTAAGAATGTGTAAGAATTTTTTTTATAACATGCACGTTTGTCAGTAATGTTTCAAAGGTCATAACGATAAGGGTACTGATGCTTACATTGGTGTGTGTGTGTGGGGGGGGGGGGGGGGGGAGGGGCTTGTGGTTTCAAGAGGCCGAGTGCTTCGTCTCGACTAATACGGTAATTGCCATGCTGGAAGACGACATCCTGACCACGGCAAATAAAGCCCCTTTACCACGCGAATATGACCTTTTGCATGTATGGCAAGATGAAGTTCTTGTTCTCGTAGCATAATTCGTAACCTTTTGGTTATAGTTCCGCGTATCTTCGAATATGTAATCAGCGTCACATTGGAGAATTCTCTGCTCGGTGAACGGGCTGAACCGGAAGATATGCGATAGGAAGCGGGGGCTTGCACAGGAGGGGAGGGTAACTCAAATAAGACTGAGAATCCAGAACACTCGCTAGTATCTCTTTGTGGTTGTGGAGCGAGAGGACGCGAGGGGAGGGGCTTGTGGTTTCAAGAGGCCGAGTGCTTCGTCTCGACTAATACGGTAATTGCCATGCTGGAAGACGACATCCTGACCACGGCAAATAAAGCCCCTTTACCACGCGAATATGACCTTTTGCATGTATGGCAAGATGAAGTTCTTGTTCTCGTAGCATAATTCGTAACCTTTTGGTTATAGTTCCGCGTATCTTCGAATATGTAATCGGCGTCACATTGGAGAATTCTCTCGCTCGGTGAACGGGCTGAACCGGAAGATATGCGATAGGAAGCGGGGGCTTGCACAGGAGGGGAGGGTAACTCAAATAAGACTGAGAATCCAGAACACTCGCTAGTATCTCTTTGTGGTTGTGGAGCAGAGGACGCGAGGGAGGGGCTTGTGGTTTCAAGAGGCCGAGTGCTTCGTCTCGACTAATACGGTAATTGCCATGCTGGAAGACGACATCCTGACCACGGCAAATAAAGCCCCTTTACCACGCGAATATGACCTTTTGCATGTATGGCAAGATGAAGTTCTTGTTCTCGTAGCATAATTCGTAACCTTTTGGTTATAGTTCCGCGTATCTTCGAATATGTAATCAGCGTCACATTGGAGAATTCTCTGCTCGGTGAACGGGCTGAACCGGAAGATATGCGATAGGAAGCGGGGGCTTGCACAGGAGGGGAGGGTAACTCAAATAAGACTGAGAATCCAGAAGACTCGCTTGTGGAGCAGAGGACGCGAGGGTTTGCCTGAAATGGTGTAAGGAATGAAACTAAAGCAATGTAAGGTGGCAAGGTATATTGGAAAGTAGTTTATGACTTATAAGGTGTGAGAGGAATGAACCTGTGTTGTGAAGATGTAATTGCTTGTTGTATGTATGGTGTTCCGAGTAGCGATTGGGGAGTGCCTTGACATTGCCGCGAAGTGAGACCTGTAGTTCAGAGGAGGCTGCCGGCGAACGGTTGGAGGTCGGGCATGTGGCCGATGGGAGAAAAATGGTGTTCCTATAACCGGGTGTTCTTCGCAAATTTTCCAAGCACTTTACATGATCAAGTGAATTTTAGTAATTAGTACAAACTTGCGGGAGAGAGAATGAATGTCTAAACATGATGGAGATTACTTACCATTGTGGCTGCGGAAGAGTTAAAGATGGGCAGGGCAATCACCGGGGTGGTGGGGGAAGGCATAACTGGTGTGGTGGAAGAAGTGATAAACGTAGCGTCGGGTGAGAGATAGTTATCGCCTATTGAAAGGGGTTTGGGTTTAGGTGCGGTTGGTGCAGGGAATTAGAAGTACTGAGGGTATGATGAAGGACCGGTTCTAGGTGGTACATCAACACTGGGTGGTTTTTCAGAGTTACCTGCCGGGAGTGCGACCAGGGAGGATTCTTTGGAATTCACATCACCATCATTGGAGGGGTTGAGTTCTTGCATCTTCCCCATGCGAGAAGCAGAGCTTTGCACGAAGAAATTGGATAAAACCCTTTGCTAGCATGATGAATGTCAGACGTCTCCTCGTTCCTTTGTTGCTGCATGAGCGGCATTCCCCATATATTATTCATATCCAAGGCAACTCCTATTTTTTGTTAATAAACGACATGGTGACATAGTAAGAATAATTGAAGGACGTAAAGCATTATTTTAGGAATAGAGCTTAACTTACTAGTAGATGTGCATATGGGTGCGTTAGCAGTCGATCCCTCAGAAATATCTGTAGGGGTGGGGGGGAGGGGGTGTTGAAGTTTACCCTTGAGGTCCTACTAGGAGAGTAAGGGACTGTATTAGTGCAACAAGTAATTAGAGTATTATATATTAGTAATAATGAAAAATTAGAGTAAGGGAATTACTTTCGGCTATGGGTGCTTGCTCGTCATTGGGGCCGTTCTTATTTCCAATAGTCTACCGTAGGTCCCGAACAAGTCCATTTCGAAAAGTCCCATCGATAAAGATTGAAACCCCATTCTACCATCTAGTTGGGGTTGAACAAATGGGGTTGTCAATGAAATCATCATCCATGTCGTCACTTTTTTCGCTTGCTGCCAGGGATATGTTTATCATAACTGTTGAGGGGGGTTGATTATCAGTTGGCAGGGATATGTTTGAGAGGAGAGCATACCAACAGCCACTGAAGTAGATTGCAACTTCTTAGTAGCTATGCGCAGAGGCTTCTTACCAGATTGAGGTGTCTAAGTTCCTATATTGATAAAAAAAAAGGTAAAAAGATAATGTTTAGCATAATGCAAAAACATGAAATACAAAAGAACAAAATAATTATGTGAGACATGAGATGAGTAGACATTAGGGTGAAGTTACTGGGAGGGGCACGCTTTTCTATGGGGAGTTCTTTTGCAAGGTGAACCGTGGCGAAGAGGGGGTGATGGTGGCAGGGGGATCGCATTAGCAGGGTAAAAAACTTCGTATGCCCTGACGAATCGATCACAAATCCCGTTGCTTGTTTCTGGAAAACCTATAACTCATGCTCTGTAGAGGGGGAGCGTCCTTAACCACAAGTTCTTTGTCAACCGATTATGTAACTTTGATGAAGGTTTCTTTCCACCCATTATTGATTAGATTCCAGTGACAAAATTGCGGTCATTCATCATGGGATGACCTCCGATCCTCGGGCTTAACACACTTGTAAAACCCAGACTGCATTCACGAAAAATATGGCATAAATTGAACCGTAAAGAGACCCTAATTTATTTTTTAATTAAAATTAAGAATTGTTACTAACTAACCAGAATACCAAATGAATATCCATTGAAGTTAGGGTTGTTGCCGAGGTTGTATTTTACCTAGATCTGGAAGTTGTCGGTTCATGAAATCGAAAAGGCAGCCCCCCATGCATAATCTCAGATCTAGGAAAGGTCCTCCACATGGTTCCATAATGGCATGCATATGTTGTCATTACTTATTTGAAATAAAGTGCATGAGAACAAGCACATTGTAAGGATCGATACCCATTACTCGACAGTTGCATCCTTCGTGACATATAGCTCATCATAGAGAACCTTCTGATTCTCAAGATTTGTGATGCTCTTTTCGTTAGGGAGCTTTTTTTTCTCTCAATTTTCGAGAGCTTGGGCTTGGGTTTCCTCGGAGAAACATCCACTATTTTCTCCGTGTTTCAGAGAGCAAGTACAACAGAAATGTCATACTAGTAGATGGAGGAGGTAGCCCTCAAACTCAACGGCGTGCATGGAATTGTTCCACTTAGCCATCAACTCCGTCAGAAATTCTCATGGGAGGTCGATATCTGGTAGATCGAGGAAGTGACAAAAGTGCCAAGTCTTCAGCAGGTTGTCGATTTCAGCGGTGAAAATCTGTCCTTCAAAGACCTATGCCAGAACTTCAGGAATTTCTCTGGGTAGTATCGAGTAGTGATTGACGGCTCCTTGGTCGGAGTAGTGATTCCATTGGTTCTTTTCCCTTGGAAGTCGAGGTAGAGATTTTGGTTTTTTTTAGGCATGGTGATGAGTCTATCGTTTCAGGTTTTGGATTAGTGAGGGAAAAAAGAGAATAGGGAGAGGAGGAAGGATAGGGGATGGAGATGTAGTGGATGGGATGAAGTGACAGGCGACTCAGTAGGGGTGTACTGATTAGAGGAGCGTTGGGAAGGGAAAAGGTGTCATATATGTATATAGTAAGTACAACAGAAATGCCATACTAGTAGGTCGGAGGAGGTGACCCTTGAACTCAATGGCATGCATGGAGGTGTTCCACTTGGCCATAAACTCCGTCAGAAACTCTCATGGGAGGTCGATTTCTGGTAGATCGAGGAAGTGACGAAAGTGCCAAGTCTTCAGCAGGTTGTCGATTTCAGTGGTGAAAATCCGTCCTTCAAAGACCTACGCCAGAACTTCAGGAATTCCTCCGGGTAGCATTGGGTAGTGATTGATGGCTCCTTGGTCGGAGTAGGCGATTCCATGGGTTCTTTTCCCTTGGAAGTCGAGGCAGAGATTTTGGTTTTTTTCGGCGGTTTCGGATTAGTGAGGAAAAAAAGAGAATGGGGAGAGGAGGAAGGATAGGGATGGAGATGGAGTGGATGGGATGAAGTGACAGGACACGATTACAAAAGATATGATGAAATTATAAAAATGTATTTTTGTAAACACAAAAGGTATAGTAAAATTACAAAAATGTATATTTTCAAAAAGGTATATTTATATACACAAAAGGTATATCCAAGTACAAATATATATGTATACTGCTAAAATTATATGGTGGACGCTTCTGAGCACTCCAAAAGCTGAGCACTTCGAATAATTTCTCTTTTAAAATAACTTGAATAGATGGTAAATATTGTTTGGCAAGAACTAAATTGACTATTTAATGGTAATGATTTAAATAATAAATTTGATGTGCCATATAAAATAAATATATTAACATAAAGTTTATAAGATTACACTTTTTTGTATTATGAATGTTAAATTTAGAAATGACCTTTTATAGCAGTAAATAAGAAATAAATTTTTGCAGTAGTCATTTTTATGCTAACCATTTGTATAAAAAATTATTAACAAACTACTGTTAGCATATATAAATTTCTCATCACTTTATAATTTTGTAGTTTATTATTAGTAGTAAAACATTATTTTGTAGTTTGTTATGAGTATTATAATTTCGATCACATTAATGTATACTATTACTTAATAAATCTACTAATTAATTTTATTCCATAAATATAAAGAGCTACAAAATCTCAAAATTCTATACAATTCATTTGAATTAAAAAGATTATATACATATAGAAAGATGGTAGTGTCTCACGTGGGATATTTTCTTGGAAATTGTGTTTTTCTCTCACCTCACTCTTTGAACACCATATTTCACATGTCCTAAATCATATCACCAAAGTGGTAGTAATTCAGCTTAATTTCTGAGGCAATCCGTAGTGGTTTCGGTACAGTTACGGGGTCCGAAAATTTCATGAAAAATATGCAAAACTACTATCATTGATTTCAGTAGTGATGTAATCAAAGGGGTGTGGGGAAACCACAGGGCCAGAACTAATTTCCTAAAAGACCTATAGCAACGATCATACCTTTAAACTAGACACGTGCAGTAACATAAATTGCGTCTTGGACCCATATAAGCAAGTCCGCAGACTTGACTCATCCACTCTTCATATGCATCTTATCTCGCCTCTTCTATTTAACTCCAGACTTCCATGCTGATAGCAATCCTGCACATCTCCACAATTTTAATATGGACAATGTGCAAACACGATGGTACTGTAGCACGATGACAATGTAGATATACTATTTTTTCACTTTTACATACTTGTTTACAATTTTTGTATATTGTTTTGTCATTTTATATACTGTTGTTTATTCTTCGTGTATTTTTTATTTTTTTTACTTTTATATACTATTTTCCTATTTCATATACTGTTTTATCATTTTATATATTATTCTCACTTTTTATGTATATATTGTTATTAGAAACTAAATTCTATATACGATTATATATATTGTTATTAGAAAATAAATTATATATAAAGTTATTAGATCTGTTGTGCCCTAACGGCAGTGCTCTATCAGGTCCCCTTTAATATAACAGGGAGAGTCAGAGCATAAAACACTACTACTAGATAACCAAGTATCACTAAGGGTGAAAAAATGATTATTGATAGCTAAATACCGTTACTAATGCCCCGTACTTATGCGGCCATGCTGAAAATCATTATCAATAAGGGTATCGTTGTTGATAATTATCAAGTGACGGTATTTCTATATCAGTAACGGGGCACTACACTGTTACTGATAAGTTCAAAATTTGACAAAAATTATCAGCAATGGTGATATCAGTAAAGGCCCATCTACTATCAGTAACGCTATAATTCACAATAACCATTACTGTAATGTTTTTCCAGAATTTCTAAAAATCATTTTCAGTAACAGTTTATGAGTGAAAATCGTTACTGAAAGTTATTTTCAGAAACATATTTTGTAAAATTTCAAAAAATCATTTATAATTAAAAAAATAAAAAACCAAATAAATATATAAAAAACACCACATAATAACATAATATAAAATATATTCAGAATTCAAATATCAAAAGTGTAATATGAAGTACTTTCAAAACATCCAAAATATTTAACACTAAATTCAATATCCCAAACCCTAAGTCCAAACACTAAATCGAAACATCCAAACCCTCATTGTCACCCAAATTGACGTCACCATCATCTTCAACTCCATCTTCAGTTTTTTCGCATCTCTTTCTCCATCTCGGCCTTTGCTTCTTCTCTATCTTTTTGAAATAACTCCTATAATGAAATTTAAAAAATCATAATTGAATATAAATAAATTATCCTAATGAACTTAAATAAATTATCCTAATGAACACTAAAACCCTAATACAAATTTAATATCCATAATACAAAAAAATGATAATTCAACCATCAAATCTATAATATTAAACTCTAATTATAAAATTTAATACATTACAACAAGATTCAATAAATCGAATAATATAAAAGAGAAATCCTAATTCTAACCTTATTTGAGTTTGGAGATGAAGTAGTTAGAGCGTAACAAATTTTGTGACGCCTTGCAAGTGCTTGAAGCTTAACCCTAAGTACAACAAAAGAAAATAACAATTAGCAATAAAAAATGAGTATATAAGTAATAAATAAAAACCTTAAATATGATGAATAAAATAAAATAAAGATAAAAAAAATTAATAAAAATAAGACTATACAACTAATAAACAAAATAAATAATATTATAAAATACAAATAATAAAAAAACCTAAATATGACCTAAAAAAATAATTAAATGAAGGAGAAAAAAAATACTCAACACAATCCAAAATCCTAATTTAGCCACCATTATTCAACTAATATACAAAATTAATAATAATAGATAAAAAAATTAATAACTAAATAAAAACCCTAAATATGACAAAAAACGTAAATAAAGAGAACATGAAAAAAAATAATAATCAAATACCGTTCAAAGATAAGAGAGGAGGCAGCGGATCCGAAGAGCGAGACGTCAAATATAAAGGGTTCCTAACAATGATTTTTTTAACAATTAGAGATAAATTGAAATAAAACCTATAAATTAAATGCTAACACCAATGTGCATAATTTACCTTTTTTAAACAATAACCATAAACTCTATTCAATTAACGATAATTATAGAAAAAAATGTAATCCTAATCTACATAATCCAAAATTCTAATCTTGACCACCATTAATTAAAATAAACCATCCCTAGTATGATTATTTAACAATCAAGAACTAAAAATAATTTTAAACCTATATTTCATAAAAATAAAAATAAATACAAAGGCAAACGCAAAAAAGATGGTACTCGTTACACCCCGGAACTAAATAGTGAAAAAAGGGGGCTAGTTGATTAGTCTCGTCTTGAGTTGTGAATAAAAATTGAAGTTACTTAAATAGATTAGTGTATTAAAAACTAGCACCAATCAAACTTAATTCCTTTTCAGGACAATATGGTGTGAAGGTTGGACTGTGCCAGTTAATGTACTAAGCTCTAACAGTACCATAATTTAGAGTGAGTGGAGAAATCTTTCTTACTTCACTTCCAAATCAAAAATCCTAGAAAACTGAAATTCATTACTGCTACCAATTATGCAAATTAGCACAATTAAATCTCAATATAGCAATTAAGCAACAAAATAGAAAACTAAAAAAATTAAATCACAACTTCATAGAGAGTAATCCACCAAATCGAGTCGAAATTGAGGGCATTGAAGGCTTGAACTTGAGAGAGAGTGATGAGATTGAGAGACAAGGACGACATTGAAGGAGAGGGCGGAAGCGAGAGTGAAGGGCAGTGGTGAAAAGAGGACGGGAGTGAGAGAGAGAGAGCGGAGGTGAGAGAGAAGGAGGAGGTGAGAGAAAGCATCGGTGAGAGTGAAGGGCGCCGGCAGCTTCTTTTGTCAAACGCGAAAGAGAGAAAGGGGAGAGGCGAGTGAGAGAAGAGAGAGAGTCGAGAAGAGAGAGAGTCGAGAGAGGCGAATGAGATAAAGAGAAAGAGTTCATCGAGTCACGGTGAAAAAATAAATCGTGACCGATAATTTATGTATTAATATCGGTAATGGTATTAGAAGGTATTTTTTTAATACCGTTATTGATAATTTTGTGAAATCCTTCCAAAAATCTAGGTCCAAATTTTTTTCCCACCAAATATTATTAGGAACGGTTATTATTTTTAAGTAACAATGACGTTATTGAAATTTCATCGATAATAGTTTTGTTTTTATAACGGCAATGGTTTTGTGAAACCATTATCGATATATTTATCGATAATGATGCCATTACTTTGGAAAAAAACGTCCTCACCGAAAAACGATTTTCTAGTAGTGAAACATAAGAATTATGAGATTTTGCAATCGAAAAGTTTTGTAGTGCATGAATAATACTCGTGCGAATTCATTTACAATTGTGTGTTATGCATGATTCTCCGTATAAATATACTCGTACATAACCTAATAAATAATTCAAATATTTTATATAATGAAAAAAAGCATGTATTAAACCTGTATAGCCATATAATACAATAATTTAGAAAGTTAGAATTAATTTTTTAAATAAAAAAATAAAAATATTATTTTATTACACTCTATTATATCATTTATTTTTATTTGCATTTGAATTTTTTTACTTATTTTAAATTAAATAAATTAAATACAAAAATAAAATAAACGTGGAACAAATAAGGGTATTTTGGTATGATAGTAAATCTTATTCAATTACATGTTTAACGACTTTCGAAGTAATATTTTGAAAATATTTTTTATATTATTTTATGACGAGGGCGTGGCACCTGTCACGCCCCAAAACCTAAATATAGGGCTTGAAGCGGGACAACCGCCGTAGCCGTAACTACAAGGCATCATCACACTTATTCACACAAATATGATAAAAGTCTTAATTTATTCAAAATACGTAAATAGTCCAATGACATCGCTTATTCAAATTATTTCAACGTCTTACTAAATTAGATAATAACGTAGGAACCGGCCTCTTTCCGCCATATCCGACTTCTTCTCTTCTCTTCTCTTTCTTCTCTCTTCTTCTTTTATTATTTTTGTTATCTTATCTTCTTTTATCTTCTCTTATATTAATTATATTATCTCCTTTTATTTATTTCATTTAGTGTTTTAACATAATATACAATATTACGGGTTACTTAGTCCCTATAGGTATAATTATGACATGTATCAATTATTTAGATTATTTAACCCTCCATTATTATCCATTTAATAACCCACAAATTTATATCATACAAGTAACATAATATATCAATGAATAATATATAACATATTATATCAAGGAATAATATATATCTATCAACACCAAGAATAAAATATATCAAGCAATCACAGAATATACTAATAATGGAACCAAAGGAGGACAAAATTCATATTCCCTAACCTGAATGAGCAAGCAATTAACTCCGATCCTCAATCTTGCGTACCTGCAGCTTCTACTACATCCTCGTCAGTAAATGCCCCTTCCTCAAGTTCGTCTTCTAAGATGCCAGAGGCTTTAATTTACAAATAGCCTCGATTACAATCCAATTTTCACACGAAAATAAACACACAACAAAGCAAACAATTTAAATATTTATGAATGCACGTGCACTTAAAAAAATAACTCAAATGCTGACATAGATGACATAATTAGATTCCTTGCATCGAGACGATTAAAATAGACTATTTATTTGCTGGAAACAGAGGTACAATTTTTGAGATATCAATGAAACAAGATTTGGTAGTTCAAATCCCGGATTTCTAATTCCGGAACTCAACAGATCCGGAGCAGTAACTCAAATCCCAGTTTTGCTGACATGAAATTCAGTTCCTATATTCCCAGATTTTAGTTCCCGGTTCTTCTCTTGTTTTATTCTGAAATTCTAAATAGTCTCCCCAAGTTGTACCCGAAATCAAATGCGTGTTTTATCACATAAGTAAAACCTTAATTCTTCCATCCGCGCTTCATTAATGGGTTCTATCATTATTTTATTTTCTTTCTTTTCCATGTTTTTCGAGTAAGCCATTCGAGGCATAGTTAGTGTTTATGTTTTTGTGTTTACACGGTACTCCAGAGAGAATCGTGTCTAATCGTGACCCACGGTTTGTCTCCAAGTTCTGGCGTCGAGCGCATGAGACGATTGGGACGAAACTGCATTTTAGCACCGCTTATCATTTTAGAACGAACAAACCAGACATTAGAGGATATGTCGTGAGTTTGCATTTTGGAGATGGGAGGATCATGGGAACAACACTTGCCATTGGTAGTATTCTCTTATAACAATACTTATCAGGCGAGTATTGGCATGTCACCATTTGAGGCCTTATATGGATCGAGGTGTTGTATACAATTGTGTTGGGAGCCAGTTGGCGAACGTGCTCCGACCATGCCGAAACGAATCTGAGATGTGTGAGAAGTACCCCCGACCTCTTCATTGAAGAAGGTATATTTTTATCGTTTGGGGACAAACGATTCTTTTAGGGGGAGTGATTGTAACGATCCGTTATTTTAGCATTTATTGCATTAGGGGCATTTTGGTCATTTCACTAAATTGCATACTTTAATAAAATTTGTTCTTATTTCATTAAATTATTTATTTTGATATATGAATTTAGAAACTGATTTCATTTAAATCGGATATTCATACAAGAATCTGTAGCGATACGACTTTAACTCATAATATCTATTTAAATATGCATCAATAAAAATAATAGTAGATATTCTTAAACCTTGTGTTTTTCCTTCGAATTCAGCCTAATATCTTTCCAATTATTCCTAGAATATTTTGTAGTAAATACGAAATTTATTTCCTATTTTATTTCTCATTTCAAAATCCTGCAAACTTTTCCTGTTTTTCTCTGTTCGGACACAAAATTTTGCACTAATCAGTGCTACATAAAATCTTGCAAACCCTAATAATAAATTCCTATTTAAGCCATGTTTGTCCTTTCCTCCTTTTTTTTCCCTAGCCGAAAATCCAATTCACCATCCTCTCTCTTTGTTTGTGTCATAATATTATTATGC
>JAJHPC010000010.1:11291104-11319193 GCA_024447665.1 Juncus inflexus
GTTGAACTCGAGCACAAAGCCTATTGGGCCATCAAGAAGTGTCATCTAGATTACCCAAACGATGCACTCAACCGGAAGTTGCAAATCCAAGAGTTAGAGGAGATCCGAAATGACGCGTATGAGAACTCCCGAATCTTCAAGGAGAAGACCAAGGTATATCATGACAGGAAGCTTGCCCACAAGGATTTTAAAGTGGGTGACAAGGTGTTGTTGTTTAACTCAAGACTCAAATTACACCCGGGCAAGCTACAAAGTAGGTGGGTAGGACCCTTTCTTGTGACCAAATTGTTCAATTATGGTGCAGCAGAAATTCAGGGTCTGGATTCAGGGAATGTCTTCAAGGTCAACGGGCACCGGCTGAAGCGGTTTCATGAGAGTTTCGATGCGAGTTGGATTGACATTCACGAGCTCGGAGAGCCAGCATCCACTGCTTGAGGAGATGGAAACGTCGGGCCAACGACGTTAAAGAGAGGCGCTACTGGGAGGTAACCCTGCGAATAAAGGTTGTGGTTTTCTTTGTTTATTTTCTTTTTCTTGCATTGCATCACTACTTTGTGCTCAGCTTTACTCGGGGACGAGTAAAATTTTAAGTGTGGGGTGAGTCTTTATTGCATGTTAGGTAGTAAAAAATAAAATTAAATTAAAAAATTAAAAAAATATATATATATAAATAAAGTAAATAAATAAAACAATACAAACCCATTTTTAAGCCTCAAATTAAAAAAAAAATGCCCAATTAAAAATCAAAAGGATTGAGAGAGAATTGTAAACTTTATTGAATAATGTGGGGGAACTTGTTTGGACTCAAAAGGATCATATAGACCAGTTCAAGAAGAATTGAGGTCGTTGGTTTAGGTATCTTTTGTCACTGGTGAACTCGATTTGTTGTTTGAGTGCCAATAATTTAGGGATTTGCGCGAGAAATTATGTGAGGACTTATCATTGGACCGTGACTCAGAACTCAAGTTGTTTATATTATAATATCCATAATAACCCACTATATCATCTCGTATATATATAAATAATATCCAAGTCTATTAGCTTCTAAAGTCACTTTGTTGCTTGGTTTTGAAGAAGGAGGGTTAGGCATTATATAAGAAGATAGGGGACAGGAAGTAGAGGTTAGTGTCAGAAGTTGAGGGCTTATGTGTAGTAGATGAGTTTTGTGCACCGAGTGTATTCGTGAGGAGATGCATCTTAGAGACAAATTTATGAGAGTAGATTCTCGGGTAAACTCTATTTTTGACACAAAGGCAAGTTAGTCCCCTATAATCCTAATAGATTTGAGTCAAAATCTTAAAAAAAAAAAAACAAATAAATAAATAAAAGATTGCATGACTCAAACTTGTTCCCCTTGTACATGGCCTATACCTTAGTTTACCCGATTTGTGAGAAAGAGTGGATCCCAGTCATACATCTCAGGCCAGCAGTTAGGTTGACACATTTTGGGCCAGATGACTAAAGGTGCTAGGAGGTATGCACATTAGGAGGTTTATTATTCCAAGAAGATAGAGGTATAGGCGATATCTTTTCGAAGAGTAGAGGCATGAGTTTAGAAAACTAAGTGACAACTTGACCGAAAGTGGCGAAGTAGACAAGCAAACCAATTACCTAGTATATATATATATGTATTATCGACCAAATTTCATCATATTCCACCAAACATAACTTGAGAATTCCCCTCACAACCAAGGTAGGAAATCATGATTCATTTGAGAATTGAGAGTTATTATGAGAGACACTCCACATATTCCAAATTAATATTCCACTATACAAAAAGAGAGTGAGTGTGAGTTTCACCAAAGTGCATGGAATTTTACACAAGGGACCAAAGATGATTATTGGCTGGTATATAAGTGAAGAGCGAGTCAAAACATGAGATCCACCTTACCAATGCAAGTTACAATGTTTGCTCGACGACGATCAAATGTTTAAGTGTGGGGTGATTTGATAAGTCATTAATTATACACATTTTATACCCTATACATATATAATATTACACCATTATATGTGTTAATATTCTATTTATATGGATAATAATCACAACTTGAATGTTGATACTGCTAATGACATATTTATGTGAATTCAGGTGTAATTTGGATGGAGCATAGCTTGGAGAAAATATGTTGGAGCACAAGATGGAGATAATAATCAAGACTCGGACCTGTCGACACAGGCTTAGTATTTCGGCCATAACTCCCAATCTGGGCTTTTTCTATATGCATACTATATACTGTTGGAAAGAAAAGAACAAGGCCCATAATTCATTCCATATAACCAGAGGCCAATTTAGAGATATACGTGTCCCAAATTGACTATCTTTTGGACAGATCTATCATGCACTTTGCATTCACTCTTCATGTTTTTGCCATGCTCATTCACACTCTTTGCATGGGGCTTCATTCATCCCTCATGATCACCTTTTGAGAGGCATTATAACCAGGTGCAAGGTATCTATTCTATTCACTTTTGAACTTCATCATTCCCTCTCTTGGAGTTGGGCAAGTCAAGCAAGCTTCATTCTTCCATCCGCGCTTCATTAATGGGTTCTATCATTATTTTCTTTTCTTTCTTTTCCATGTATTTCGAGTAAGCCATTCGAGGCATAGTTAGTGTTTATGTTTTTGTGTTGTAACATTTGAGACCATTAATAATGAATTTCTTTTGAACGGTTATTATTTTGTTTTCACTTACTTATTATCTTTCATGCTCAATGAATTATTTTAAGTTTATTTCGGTCAATTCTATGTTCAATAGTAATTAACAAGGGCCACAAAATTCCTATGGTTGCTTTGCTCAATAGCCTCCATTAGAATTTGAATAATAGCCAAGTGCAAATAACTCACAACGATCTAAACAGTTCCGAACAAGCTCATTGTTTAGGAGGTTTTGATTTGTTTAAATAACCAATGATTTCTATTGAATTGGTTATGATATTCAAGTAGGTTAGTGTTTTTATTTACGAGCTCATCTAAAATAAAATCCTATCTTTTTGTTTGAGTTATTTATCGATTAGAGCTCATCTTACTGCACTTAAGAGATTAATTTCAAATTCATTATTATAGTCAAGGATAAAGTTACACACAAATTCACTACACAAAACTATGCCTCAATTTACAAAACCACCACATCTCTTGATTTTTACCCTAAGTTTCCTCTTTACTTGTTACTTTCATTTTATTGCAATCAACCAATCAACAACCCCCCCAATTGTGTGTCTTGTTTTAGGTCTTATGCTTGGTTTTATTTACGGTCTTGGTTTCACTTTATTTTAGTTTTCTATTTTTGTTGAGTTCATTTTCATTAGAGAAGTAATATTTTCACCTAATTTAGTCTAAATAGCTCTCTGTGGTTCGACCCCAACTTCCACTGTCTACTTTATTGTAGTTAAGTCTAGGGTTATAAATTTCTTTTGGTAAGTATAAAACGACTGCAAAAATACCTCTTATCAATATGATATTACGTCATCTGTAACGAGATGATCATTAGGGTCATCGTTAGGTATGCACTGAATCATGACAAGAAATGTGAGTGACCAAGATGGGATTGGTTCCTCTCGTTATGAGGGAGATATCTCTGGGCCCCCTGATGAACTAGGACCGAAGGAAATGCATGGCCATGCTCAAAATGGATTAACATGTGTTGTTAATATCATTTTGTATTTACTCAGTCTAATTCTCGATCAGGAAAGAAACTTTGATCAAACTCAAGGATGACATATTACCGTGCCTTGTGATCAAGACGTATATCGTAGAACAAAAGGAATAAGCAAATGTCTATTCAGATAGGTTTATGATCGCTGATCATTCATTTAATATGGGTAGTCATGACATCAGTCTAGAGGTTACTCATGACTTATGATCTTTAGAAGATCGTTGCTAGCGTTAAATGAAACCTACACGGTCACACAATGAACTCCATTCGTATGGGATGAATATGCCTCAAAAACAGTTATATATATGATGTATAAATTGGTGAACGAAATAATCAATTTTTGGATAATTGATTGAACAAAACAGTTCCATTCCGTTGGCAACGGAATAGTTCCGTTCCCAACAGAATATATATGGAAACTGTAATAACCTTAGCTGCCAAGTATTTCGTTACGGAAATACCTATTCCGTTGGCAACGGAATAGGCGCAGATTAGGGTTTTAGTTATGGTAACTGAGCAATCGTTCGCCTCTCTCTCTCGTATAAATAGAAGGGCATGGTCTCTCTATTTGACATACAATTCAGAAGCCTAAGAAGCCGCCTTTACACAGAAAAGAGAGAGAGAGTTTTGAGAGATATTCGGAAAGTATTTCCGAACTTGTCTAGCCAAGTCCGGTTATTCCGTTCGAGTGAAGTTCGCGTGGATACGAGTAGAGGTTCTCTACCATGAAAACTTGCGAGCGATCTATCTTCATCCCTAGGAGAAGAAGCTATCTCTAGAGCCGAGCTTCAAGAAGAGTTTCGCGAGCCGAGCTTCAAGAAGGAGTTCTTCGAGCCGAGCAATAGGAAGGAGCTTGGCTAGCCGAGCTTCGGGAAGGAGATGGTTGCGAGTCGGAAAAGTTCAGACCTACATTCGTTCTTTGTCTCGCGGATCAGGAAGATCCGAGGTATAAATTTTAATGGCTAATCTCGTACTTTTATTCCCTTAACGTAGATCCTTGAGCGGGTTAAATCCATAGGTTCCGCTGCGCATGTAACGTACATGGCTATGGATTTCCCAACAGTAGTATCAGAGCGTTCGTTAAGGAAATAATCGTCGATTACATATCTAAAATTTAGTAAATTCTAGTATAATAAATTTTAGGGTTTAGAAAAATATTATTTCAAAACATCACGGAAATAGTTTATGGAAATATAATATTGGATATTTTGATTTCCTAGAGTTTCAAGAATTATTTTTTGAAACCCGTTTTGGGAACGAAACTAAAACAAAAGAAAATACGAATTTTCAGCACGTCTCCGGTGAGAACGGAGTACTTCCGTTGAGAACGGAATAGTTCCATTCAGAATGGAACAGTTCCGTTCCAACAGAATAAAGCTGATTTTGCGAGAAACCCTAATTTTTGTTATACATGGAATTTAAATATACAAATATGGTATGAGATTTAGATCTGTGATTGTTCTGTGATGTAATCTTGTGTGTGAATGCCTGTAATATTATTTAATATCTATGGCAACCAGTGAGTTGTCCAAAGTTGTAATTATGGCAACATATGAGTTGTCCAAATTTGTAAATTATCTTTTCTAGCTATAGGATAGTTGTTAGAATAGATTTTATTTCAAGACTTCAAGGCAAGAGATCTTGGCGCAATCTTCGGAAGATAGCATTGGATCTTCGCATACACAACGAAGGGTTCGTTGAAGATTACTCCTGCAATCTAGAGATAGATCTAGAATTAGGAACCTCATGGTCGCTCGTGAGGATTAGGCTCATACCATATTTAACTTAGTTTATGTGATGTTTATATTTATAAATCTAAAATAAAATCCTTCAGAATGTTAAGTAAAGAAGTTCCCCCCATGTCACTGAATCCCTCGGTACTTAGACAGTCTTCCATGTGGGTCATGCCAAAGCTGAGCATATAGAGGATTGTCTTTGTTAAGGAGGGTACGTAGGAAATGGCGTCCAACATGGGTCATGCCAAAGATGAGTGTGCTGGACTCTATTTCGCTGATAATCACAAAGAGTCACCAAGTAAAGATGCAAGGTCTGAGCAATTTGTTGAGGATTGATACATAATATTTTACTGGTTAACAAAACATTTACTGACAATTGCTAGAATTTTTTTTTGGGAAAAATAGGTGTGAGATGGACAAATCCAAAGTTAATTTTTCCCCCAAATTACCACGATTTTGAGCAGTAGAGCAAATTTTTGTCTAATAGGCCAACAATTTATTTTTGATGCCATTGAGACTGTCGTGTTCATACTAAACAGAATTCCATCAAAAGTTGTTCAAAAGACTCCATATGAGATATGGTCTGGGAGGAGTCCCACATTGTCTTTTCTAAAGATTTGGGGTTGTGAAGCTTATGTGAAGCGTCAAATTTCTGATAAGTTAACACCGAAATCTGATAAATGGTTATTTGTGGGATATCCTAAAGAAACTAAAGGATATTACTTTTACAACCCATCTGAGAACAAAGTGTTTGTTGCTTGAAATGGTTTCTTTTTGGAAAGAGAATTTATTTCGAAAGGAACTAGTGGGAATAAAGTACACCTTGAAGAAATTCAAGATCCACTAATTAGCAATGAACAACCATTGGAAGATCCACTAGTCTCTTCAAGAGTTGACGAGTCCGGTCTTGAAACACAAGATGCTCCTCGTAGATCTGGTAGAGTTCGTCATGAGCCCGAGAGATATGGATTTCTCGTGACTGATGGTAAAAATGTGGTGCTCATAGATGATGAACCCACATCTTACCAAGAAGCTATGAAGGATCCTGATTCTCACAAATGGTTAGAAGCCATGAAAACTGAGATGCAATGTACGATAATCAAGTTTGGAACTTAATTGATTCACCTGAAGGTTCAAAGACCATTGGGTGTAAATGGGTTTTCAAAAAGAAAACTGACATGGACGAAAATGTGCATACCTATAAAGCGAGACTTGTTGCGAAACGTTTCCACAATCGATTAGAATTCTGCTTGCCATAGCTACATATTATGACTATGAGATATGGCAAATGGATGTCAAAACACCTTTTCTTAATGGAAATTTACTTGAGGATGTGTATATGATAGAACCCGAGGGTTTTGTTGATCCTAAGAATTCTGGTAAGGTTTCCAAATTGCAGTGATCCATTTATGGATTAAAGCAAGCATCTTGGAGTTGGAATCTTCATTTTGATGAAGTAATCAAAGGTTTTGGTTTTATCAAAAATGAAGATGAACCTTGTGTTTACAAGAGGGTTAGTGGGAGCGCAATAGTTTTTCTAGTACTTTATGTAGATGATATATTACTCATTGGAAATTACATTCCGACTTTAACAAATGTTAAGACATTTTTAGAAAAGTCTTTTGCAATGAAGGACCTAGGGGATGCCGCTTATATACTCGGCATTAAGATCTATAGAGATAGATCTAAACGGCTCATAGGTCTAAGTCAAAGTACCTATATGGACAAAGTGTTGATGAGATTTCGAATGGATGATTCGAAAAGAGATTTCATACCAATGTCACATGGCATAAAATTGAGTAAGACTCAACGTCCTGCTAATCAGGAAGAACAAAATCGCATGAATAAAATTCCGTATGCTTCGGCTATTGGATCTATCATGTATGCCATGCTTTGTACTAGACCAGATGTATCATATGCATTAAGTGCAACTAGCAGATATCAATCCGATCCCGGTGAAAATCACTAAACAGCAGTCAAGAATACTCTGAAGTACTTGGGAAGAACTAAGGATTCATTCTTGGTTTATGGAGGATTTGAAAGTGAGCTAGTTGTAACAGGTTACACAGACTCAAGCTTTCAAACCAACAATGATGATTTTAGATCGCAATCTGGTTATGTGTTTTGTTTGAATGGAGGTGCAATAAGTTGGAAAAGTTCCAAACAGGACACTGTAGCGGATTCTACGACAGAAACGGAGTACATAGTAGCTTTAGAAGCAGCTAAGGAAGCAGTTTGGATGAATAAATTCATTGAAGAACTCGGTGTGGTTCCTAGTATCGCAAATCCGGTGGATCTTTATTGTGACAACAATGGGGCAATCGCGCAGGCAAAGGAACCAAGATCGCATCAGAGAACCAAACACATACTTCGACGTATCCATTTGATCAGGGAGATCATTGCGAGAGGAGATATTAAAATATGTAGAGTTGATGGTGATGATAATGTTCCCGATCCATTGACTAAACCACTTTCTCAAGCAAAGCATGAGGGTCATGCTAGGTCGATGGGTATTAGATACTTGTTAGATTCGGCCTAGTGCAAGTGGGAGATTGTTTGTAGTATGCCTTAGGCCAATATATTTGAGACCTAGAAGTATGGATTGTGTTAAACAAACATTGTGTTTATTTAGAGATATTTTATATAATAAATGCGTATTGGTTATTTTATTCTTATTACTAAAATGAACCTTGAATATGATATTCAGCTTTATATCATCAAAGTATGTGACTTTGATAGTAAAATTATAAAGTATTATGAATGATATTCTAAACCGTCCCTCATCATTCATAGGATGTTTGTGAGACAAACATACTTTATGATAAGCTATAAATGGACAACAGTATGTTAGTTGACTGATGGTCACGTTTACTGATCATTAATAAGAGTTATTAAGTCATTAACGTAAGTATATGTTAGAGACCATATACTGGATTGATCCATCATCACACACAAAGAACAACCATTGAGACATACACAGAAAAATCATAACTTATGTAATAAGTTGTATGAAGAGCTACATAGTCAAGTGACACATCCAATCATGCATCTTATATGATAAGGTGTCTTGCATATATGGTTACATAGTTACCATGCACATAGCATATGAAACTTATGGACCATATAGGCACAAGAGACACCCCAAAATGATATAGAAAAAGGCATATTTTTCGTCCAACTTTTGTGAGACAAAAGGAGAGAAAAATCCGAAAATTATTCTCTTGTTATTTCTATGAAAAAAATGAAGAACGAATACTAGCATATATCGTTCTTTATCCCTTCAAAGGGGTTGTTCATGTGGATACCGGTAGAGGACGGAGCGAAGTGCGGCGTCTTTGTGATTCGGGTTGAAACCGTGGTTTGTTTGGAGAATCGGTTTGTTTGGAGAATCGGTAAGAAGAGATACTTCATAACATTCGTTGACGATTATTCAAGGAGGACATGGGTTTACTTTTTGAAGGAAAAATCGGGGGTGCTTTAAGTGTTCAAAAAGTTCAAGATTTTAGTCGAGAAGATGACGGGGATGTATATCAAGGCCTTGCGACCGGATAGAGGTGGGGAGTACATGTCAACCACATTCAAGAGTTATTGTGAGGAGCACGAGATTAAGCGATTCTTGACTGCACCTTACTCCCCTCAGCAAAATGGTGTGGCCGAGAGAAAAAACCGAACCATTCTCGACATGGTTCGTTCGATGTTAAAGAGTAAGGATATGCCAAAAGAATTTTGGGCCGAGGCGGTACAATGTGCCGTATATGTACAAAACCGATGTCCACATGCGATGTTGGGTGAGAAAACACTCCAAGAGACTTGGAGTGGACAAAAGCCGACCGTATCATATTTCAAAGTATTTGGTAGTGTGGCATATGCACACATACCAGATCAAAGAAGGACTAAACTCGATGATAAAAGAAAGAAGTTCGTGTTCATCGGGTATGACGAGAAAACGAAGGCATACAAGCTCATCGACCCGATTGAGAGGAAAGTTATGGTGAGCCGAGATGTACATGTGAATGAAGAGAGCACGTGGGATTGGAATAAAAATGAGATAATGCACGAGAAGGCCAATTTAGTTGAACCCGAGAAAGGAGATTCGTCGGTATAGACCGTTGTCCCGAATAGTCCCATACCATCCGATGATGAAGATGAGCCGAGACAACCACACACGAGAAGTCTACAAGAATTATATGATGCAACTGATGAGGTACATATTGTTTGTCTTTTGGCGGATGTCGAAAATATTTCCTTTGAGGTGGCTGTGAGAGATAAGAGATGGCAAGCCGCGATGGATGAGGAGATTGAGGCTATTGAGAAAAATAAGAGTTGGGATCTGGTAGAATTGCCGGAAGGATGTAGGCCCATTGGAGTAAAATGGGGGTATAAGAAAAAAGTGAAAGCCGAAAGCAAGATCGAAAGGTACAAGGCACGTATGGTGGCAAAGGGATATCGGCAAAAAGCCGGTATTGATTATGATGAGGTTTTTGCCCCAGTTGCAAGACTGGAGACGATCAGGCTTCTCATATCCCAAGTAGCGTAATTCAAATGGTCAATCTATCAGATGGATGTTAAATCGACATTTTTAAATGGAGTACTCGAAGAAGAGGTGTATGTTGAGCAACCGCCCGGTTATGTGAAATCCGGGAAAGAGAGAAAAGTGTTGAAACTGAGAAAAGCGTTGGATGGGCTTAAGCAGGTGCCTCGGGCATGGAATACCCAAATTGATACACACTTCAAGGAGACCGGTTTCACATAATGTCCATACGAGCATGCCCTATATGTGAAGAAGAAAGGAAACGATTTGTTATTTGTCGCTCTCTATGTTGATGATCTCATATTCATGGGGAATAATGATAAGATGGTAAAGGAATTCAAAAAAGCAATGATGCGTGAATTTGAGATGACCGATTTGGGTTTGATGAAGTATTTCCTCGGTCTCGAGGTTACACAAGGCGAGTGTGGTATTTTTGTATCGCAGAAAGCATACGCAAAGGATATTTTGAAAAGATACAAAATGGAGGATAGCAACCCGGTAGCGACACCGATGGAACTCGGTGCGAAACTCTCCAAGTTTGAGGGAGGAGAAATAGTTGATGTGAGCATATATAGGAGTTTGGTTGGGAGCTTACGGTATCTCACTTGTATGAGGCCGAACATCGCATATAGTGTTGGAGTTGTGAGTCGGTTTATGGAGGAGCCGCGATACTCACATTGGAAGGCGATAAAAAGGATCCTTCGGTACATTCGAGGAACAGAGTCCCTCGGGCTGTACTACTCGAGGACGAACAAATATAAGTTAGTGGGATACTCGGATAGCGATTGGTGCGGAGATGTTGATGATCATAAAAGCACATCCGGATATGTGTTTTTACATGGGAGATACGGCATTCACATGGATGTCAAAGAAACAACTAATAGTGACATTATCAACATGCGAGGCCGAGTACGTAGCAGCATCTTGGTGTGTATGTCATGCAACTTGGCTAAGGAATTTGTTGCGTGAGTTGAAACTGAGGCAACACGAGGCAACCGAAATACGAGTCGACAATAAATCCGCGATCGAATTAGCAAAGAACCCAGTGCATCATGAGAGGAGTAAGCACATTGATGTGTGTTTTCATTTCATCCGAGAGCAGGTGAAGAAAAGTGAAGTGCGACTAAGTCATGTGACGAGTCATGAACAAGTGGCTGATATATTCACGAAACCACTTCCGACAGTGTTGTTTGAGAATTATAAGGCGATGATCGGGATGAAGAATAGGTTTGAGTTTAAGAGAGGAATTTTTTGATAAGACCAAGCCTAAAGAAAAGAATATGAATATGAATGCATTAAGTTATGGAGTGCAATGTATTGTGTCATCCCGTAATATTTAATTGGTGAATACACCAAGTTGGATGTATTTGGTTTATCTATGTAGTATTTATTATAGATGCATGTTTTAGGAGTTATTATCATGCATGTATTTGAGTTAGGATATGAGCCTATAAATAGGAGAATTGTGTGTCAATCATAGCACCACTCAAAGTTGTATCTTTCCAATTATCTAAATAAAGAAAAAAGAGCTTGCAATGAAATATTGAGTTAAGAGAGAAAGAAGTTGTTTCTTGAGTGATAATAGAATCCATATTAGAAATTCTATACAAAATATATACTAACAATTACCGTGCCTTGTGATCAAGATGTATATCATAGAATAAAAGGAATAAGCAAATGTCTATTTAGATCGGTTTATGATCGCTGATCATTTCATTTAACATGGGCAGTCATGACATAGGTCTAGAGGTTACTCATGACTTACGATCTTTAGAAGATCGTTGCCAGTGTTAAATGGAACCTACACGGTCACACAATGAACTCTATTCATACGGGATGAATATGCCTCAAAAATAATTATACATATGATGTATAAATTGGTGAACGAAATAATCAATTAATGGATAATTGATTGAACAAACAGTATCATTCCGTTGGCAACGGAACAGTTCCGTTCCCAACGGAATATATATGGAAACTGTAATAACCTTAGCTGCCAAGTATTTCGTTATGAAAATACCTATTCCGTTGGCAACGGAATAGTTCTGTTGATAACGGAATAGGCGCAGATTAGGATTTTAGTTATGGTAACTGAGCAATCGTTCGCCTCTCTCTCTAGTATAAATAGAAGGGCAGAGTCTCTCAATTTGATACACAACTCAGAAGCCTTAGAGGCCATCTATTACACAGAAAAGAGAGAGAAAGTTTTGAGAGATATTCAAGAAAGTATTTCCGGACTTGTCTTGCCAAGTCCGGTTATTCCGTTTGTGTGAAGTTCACGTGGATACAAGTAGAGGTTCTCTATCTTGAGAACTTGTGAGCGATCTATCTTCATCCCTAGGAGAAGAAAGAGTTTCGTGAGCCGAGCTTCAAGAAGGAGTTCTTCGAGCCGAGCATCAGGAAGGAGTTTCGCGAGCCGAGCTTCAGGAAGGAGACGGTTGCGAGTCAAAAAAGTTCAGACCTATATCCGTTCTTCATCTCGCAGATCAGGAAGATCCGAGGTATAAATTTTAATTGTTAATCCCATACTTTTATTCCTGCGATCATGATGTATACATTAGCTTGTATTGGCAGAATTCTGATCCATTGGTGTAGACAACCATTTTGCCCGGTTCGAGCACATACCGCCATAGGGTTCCGGATAAAAGATTAGCGGTAGATTTTAATATTTTTTAAGTTAAATTTTGAATTTTAATATTTTTAAGTTAAATTTCGTACTTATTTTTTGTCTAAGGCACAAACCGCCATGGAAGAAGCTCGCATAGGGTTCATAATACTCAGAGAATTTGGTGTAGGCATGATAGAGGTAAAGGACAGTGTCAGAACATGGTTGGAATGTCAAAAACTCATTTGTACTCGGCTTAATGAGTATCCCGGCCATACTGAGTGGGGGGGGGGGTGCTCAACGAACCGACAACAGAAGAGGGAGGAGAGGAAGAAGGAGGAGAAGACATCAGTCAGCTCACTCTGATGCAGACTTGGAACCATACGTAGAAGAGAGGAGAGGACGCGGTCGTGGTATACGCGGCGGAGGTATTTAGGACTTATGTTTATGGTTTAGGATTTATGTTTATGGATTTGGTATATTTTAGGATTTATGTATTTAGGGTTTATGTATTTGTAGTTTAGAGGTTATGTTTGGGTATTTGGACTATGTTATGGTTTGTTTGTTTATTTGGATTATGTTTGATTTTTTAGGGTTTATGATTTATTTAGATTGCTTTAACTTAAACATTGTATCTACTCAACAATAAGTTCTAAAATATTACAAACTATACGTTTTAAAATAAAATAAAGCAAACTACTGTCCATTGACCTCTGTGGGCGCTCAGGAATGGCAGAACCAATGCTCCACCCCCGAGATAAGTGAAAAGGTCATGACAAATGATGATTGAGACGAGATTCTGCATTTTTGAACCACGAAAGGCTTGATTTCCAACGGTCTCCATCCCTTTGCGTGTACTTTCGTTTAGTGGGACCGGGTAATTTGCAGACACTACAATTAATTACACATTTTTCTTTGTTCATGGTCTCCATAATGTTCAGGATTCGCACCTCCTATCTTCTTTCGCGTTTCATCATTCCGTTAGCATTTTTCCTTATAAGTTTATCATCCGGAAACAAATTGAAATTATAAATTTCTCTGCGTGTCCTCCATTGTAATTTTTTCTTTACAGGATAGAAACTTTTTTCGTACGTGCTATGAATGAAAACATCGCTAGATATAAGTTTGCGTATACAAACTGCTATGACGTGCGAACATGAGTAGTGATATATCATAGATTTTTGACACTCGCATTTATCTTCGTTGATGTCCACTCGCCATTTCTTTCTCAGAACTCCGATGCCACTCGTCGAACGCCGAGTTTACGTAAGCACTTGATAAATATCTTGTTCTAAATTGTAGCAAGTGACTTCATGCACAGTAGCCTTAATGTGTCTACATTCCATTTTTAGCATCACTATATCCGACCAATTCTTTTCCCTCATATCAGCAACCACCCGACATCTCACGTGATAATAATTTAGCTTGTAAAATGTCGCCTCCACAATTGTCGTAATAGGTAGTTTCTTATACATTTGAAAACAAAATTCATCACTTCGGCATTATTGCTAGTTGGTATGCCCCACCGACGACCTTCTGTATCATATGAATCACACAATTTGATTTATTTAACCTTAGTAACCAATTGGTCGCCGAATTATCATTTTTTTTTCATTTTTTCCATATCTTATTAAATTTATATTTATTGTGCGCACATACTAATCATTGAATCATTGGAACCACTATTTTGTCTGTTATAGCGGTAATGAATTTGCTTGAAGATGCCGCATGCAATAATGATTATAACCATAAGGTGGCTGCCACCTTCTCCCTTTCATTGCACTAATTATGCCAGCATGCTTATCCGAAATAATAAAATACATATTTTCTTCTCCGAGAACATCACGCAAACAATTAAAAAATCACCCCATATCTCAACCTTCTCTCTCTCAAGTAAAGCAGAAGCTAAAGGAAATATCTGACCATTTGCGCCGGCAGCAATCGCCGTCAGTAATGTTCCTTGCTATTTTTCGGTTAGAAATTTTCCATCTACTGTTATGACAGGCTTGCAAAATTGAAAATCGTGGAGTGATGAGCCAAATATCAAAAAAGAGCTTCGAACTCCAACTCACCATCACTATTTGGTGCACCATTTGTAAATGTATACTGAGTACCAGGATTTATTGATGTTATTGCTGCCATCAAACCCCCGAATCGAAACGTGTGTCGCTTTGCGTGCGAAGCCTTCCAATACGATATGGTATATTCAACCTTCAATTTAACGAATTATATTATGGTTACGGGTTTAACATCTAACGATATCGATAATTAGCCCCAACAAGCGCACTCGTTAACTATTTGTGGTCTTTTCTAGGTGTCTGGTTAATATATACGTGTGGTTGTCTAATTATTTTTTTATTAATCGAAGCATGTATCCTCCAACTATATCCTCTAATACCTTCATCTTTAAGCTTGTATATCATAATGTATCTCGCTTTATTTGAGTGGTCCACTTTTATTTCTTGGTGATGCTTGACATTGTATGCTCTTAAGGTCGAGTGTAGCTCTGATTTCGTTTTAAATGTACGTCATTTATATAATATTTCATCATCATTGTCACTCACATTCATACTCGATAGGACATCATTTCTCACATATTCCCACATTAAACTATCTTCGAATTCTACCGTTGGCGCATCGCCGAAAGTATCTACACTAACCATCTCAGCATCTTCCGTATATTTAAATCTCGTCTGATGGTTCACTCTCTCCCTTTATTCATCGCCATCTCCATAAATTTATTACTCGTTCTCTGACTCATTCATCATCATCTATTTCGGGAAGTACATTATTGCTCACACGTGCCATATCAAAGGTCGCAGACGGGTCCTCATTCCCATTTTCATTATTTATTTCATTTTTTACGGGTTCTAATATCTCATTTTTCTATGTATTTGGAATTACATTTGATCTACTACTAGTTCCTATCTGATATTCTTTATTTTGGACGCGATCAACATATATTTCTAATTCCTCCGTAAAATTAACCAATTGTGTATTATTCATAATTTTCACTAGCCTACCTCGGATTAAAAGAATATCACTATACGACCAACCCAGATTCTCATAAATTTTGTTATATAGTTGGTCATAACTCCTATTTGCGGTTGTATTTTCTGGAATATAAGTCGGTTGCTCCGAGTCGTAATTACATTAATTCGGTAGATTTATAATAAGATCATCGTAATATACAAGAATTGGTGCGTTTTGTGTCATTTTCTTCTTACTAATTGCAATAATATTTTAACAAATTAACAATAAATCTATAATAAAATCAATTAATTTTGAAATTTTTGAAAAAATCTATAATAGAATAGCTATTTTCCGTCTTCTTTTTCTTCAACTTGCTTCTTTTCTTCCTTAATTTCTCTCTATTTTCTCTATTTATTTGGGTCAAAATCACCTCAAACACATCTTAAAATCGCCTGAAAACTTTTTTTTTTGGGCGGCCTTTAGGTTAGATTGGGGGAGAGAGTGAAAGATTCCTCTTTTTATAAGAGACTCCAATCATTAAACTAGTTCCGCCAGAGGGTCTGGCGGAACTAGGCTATTTCTCAATCTTTGGGGTCCAGACCTGTCCAGAAGAGACAAGGGCACGCTGAGACAGTTCTGTCAGAGACAGTGGTGGAACTTGCTTTTCTTTTTTGGGTCAGATTGCAAATAAAAAAAATGCCCGTAGTTCCGCCTGTTATTTCTTTATAATTCCGCCAGTGCCACTAACGGAACTAGCCGTTTTTTTTTTGTCAGATTCAAGTCAAGGGGGGTAAAAATGCAAAGGCCTCAAGTTCCGCCCGGTCCTCTGGCGGAACCTGTTATTTGTTCAAATTTTAGTTTAAAATTTGGAGTAATGCATGTTCCGCCAGACCCTCTGGTGAAACTTATGAAATCGTCATTTTTGGGCCAATTTTACCGTCTAAATTAGGTGAAAAATAAATTTTGTCTAGTTCCGCCAGATCCTATGGCGGAACTGATATTTTTCCTTAATTAAGCGTATTTAAGGGTGCCAAATGGTCGAGATCAACAAAAATGAAAAAATTACTAGTTCTACCAGAGCCTATATATATATATATATATATATATATATGCAGACCCTCTGACGGAAGTGCTAGATAATGAATTATTTTTAAAATAGTGTTATTTAATTAATTATTCTTCAATAAAGCGATACTTAGCAAAAAAAAAAACTCATGGTATCACCGTAACTGATACCAACTCTGACTACATTCATAAACGAATTCTCTCTCTTAATTCTCAATTCTCCTTGAATCTTGATCTTCTCAACTACTTTGTTGACATTGAATGCAAACCAACAAGTTATGGTTATCATTTAGATAGGATTGAGATCCGATAAGATTGTATACTCTATAAATAGAGATGTAAAAAGCTCAGCACAATGTAAAACAAATAGATAAACAGAAATTAACAAGATTAATCTCTCTTATTCATTCTCTTAATTCTGCTCTCAAACAAACACTAATTCATATTGATTTCATACATACATATTTGTTCATGACATACTGGCGAGTCTCTTGATTAACAAAAAAAAGCAAAAAAGTAATTCATCCACAAACTTCACACTTTCATCACACTTATGAATACAAAAACCCCCAATTATGCACACATATATAGTTGAATGGTTTATACATTGACCTTCATATATCTTATTTAACTAATGAAATTCTCATGAGAACGGGTTCCAACAAGATGCCAGACCCATCTCTGCCAAGTGAGCGCCACAGCTCCCTTCAGTCAAATTTGGCTTATGTATCTGGCTAAACAGGACAGACTTTAGAAGATCCTCACACTCGATCGGGTCTTGGAATCTCGCCATTTCAGGGAGAAGTGGAGGGGGCCAGTTTGGGGCACACAGCATTGGGGGGCTGGGGCCAGGATTGAAGCTGGAGAAGCAGGGCACTTGCTCAAAACCGAAAACACAATTTGGAGTTAATTGGGTTTGCATTGATGCGATGATGTGGCTGTCTGTGAGTGGCGGAAGCAATGCTGACGTGTCATTGTTGTATCTTGTGTTCATTTTTGGCTTGCAGATTATGAAATTACCTTTTTGCTTGGAGAAAATTCTACAGAGAACCCAATCTTCCTGCTTGAAAAATAGAAATTTAAATTTAGCAATCAAACTTTCTGTCAATCTAAAGTATATGAAATATAAATTAACTGTGTATGTTTATGCTTCTTAGTATTATATTTTTAGAAAATCTCATTATGCTTATATAAATTAATTAGTCGAGTTAATATTGCACTCTGATTAGGTATGGAAATTAGTTACATGCTATGAATGAAAAATGAAATATTTACATATAGCTTCATTTTCGAAGGGATATGCAAGTAATTATGAGTATGAAGCAGAGAGTTGAATGAGAACAAAAGAGAAACATGTAATTAGGTGAGGAAGTTGCTGATAAAAGTGCACGAAAAAGCAATGCAAGATGCCGAAGTACAAAATGGGGAGTTCAATGTAATTTCACTTGTCTAATCAAGAATGCAACTTGACAAATGAATTAGGACATGGACTGGAACTGGATACTCTAGTTCATATTTTGTCGTATATGCTTTCGGTTCAATAATTTTTAGAGAATTAATAATCATATCTATTGTACTGTATTTAACCAATAAGATGGTCCTTGACTATGAGTTTTACAATTAAATAAGGAAAACTCTAATATGCCTTTAAAATGCCCCCATCTCCCTAAGTAATTTTGTCTTTTAGAGATAAGGAGACCCACAATTTTTTTTTATACATGTATGGGATTCATTTATCACTAAAAAACAAAATAACTTATCACATCAAGTAGGATGGGGACATTTTAGGGGCACTATAGAAAATCCCATTAAATAAAGGAAAAGATAGTTTGCATTTTAAAATACAATAAAGCAAAGCAAATATATATAGTAAACAAGATTTTGTTTAACAGGATCAACAAAGAAAATTAGTTTTGAGACTTTTTTTGAGGAGGCATTGTATCAATATCCTTACATAATTATATAGGTAAAGAAGTCTATTTTCTAATATAATTCTTTGACACAAAAATCATAATATAACAAAAAAACACTTGAACCAATTGAAAAACATACGAACCTGGCAGGCAAGTTGGCTGGAATCATCTTTCGAATCGATGCGATACTCATGCATAACCCATTCCGTCTTCTTTCCTTTGGGAGCTCTTCCTCGGTAGAAAACGAGTGTCTTTCTCAACCCGACGAGCACCCCTTTGCGTGCCACTTTGCGATCCTTTCCTGTTGCTTTCCAGTATCCTGTTTCTGTCGCTCTATTCGTTCTTTGCCCTGTAGCATACTTCCTATCTCGTTTGGTGAAGAAATACCAATCCTTCCCCCCTACACGCGCCGTATCTGTTCATGACAGTCACTTATCATTAGGTATAGGCTAAGCTTAAAATAGTTCTAATGCTCATGAATTAAGAAGGAAATCGAAATTAACTAATTTAGTATAATAATTTGCATTAGGTTAAATGGAAATTTATGAACATAACATGCATGTATAATAAAAAGATGAAAATTTCTTATTGGAAATATGCTTAATATATGTCATGTCTCCAACTTCTGAGCAGACGTATTTAAATTGTCCAGGCTCACACATACACGCAAATACTCTTCACTTTAATCACTAAGTACTTTAAATCTCTAAATCCCTACTTAGCTTTTGCTGGGATCAAACTCATATGCTTCTAGGCTAGGCCTCATACAAATGTCTTAATGATTGCACATACCCTGTTTAGTACTTATAGAATTAGACGTTACACGCCATCATAAACAAAATTGCTGAGATGACATTAGTTGCAGATATCAGAAAAAGATAGATCAGATTCTAGCAAATATAGAGTGGACTAGCATAGCTAAGCTAAGAAACCAGAATCTAAAGGGAGGATCTAGGTTGACATAAAGATTAAAGAGTAGGTAAAATTGGTGGGAAGACAGTGACACCAATGACCATATGTCCATATATATATATATAAAATGATTGATGGAGATATGTGCATTTCGTGTCTAATGAAGATGGAGTAGCATGTCTATTTAAGGACCACTACGGTGTGTGCGTATGTGTGTGAGTGAGTGAATGTCCCATGCAACGTGGCGTCAGTCGTGACACCATTCAAGTTATAATTTTCCATTCTTTTTAGAATTCTTGAATTGTTTGTTTCATTGTTTATTGGTGTTATGGTATGACTCGATTATGACTTATATCCACTTGGCCTTCGCCACGTGTCCCAACCTTTGAGATCACTTTTGACATAGCTATAACAGTTTTAGAGATCGATATGGTGTTCCTGGATTTATATGCTAGAAAAGTAACATAAAGTTATATATTACTCAGACATACACTCATTCATGTACGAACTGAATAAACAATATTTTGATAATTTAATCTATAGTTTAACAATTTGGTCTAGGACATAATTCTTTCAGACAAAATCCTCAGATTGCATCGTATGCACGTTCTTGATTAGATTTCCGTTTAAAAAAATTGTTTTGACATCCATTTGCCATATTTTATAGTTATAATATGCAGTTATTGCTAATAGAATTCTGATAGACTTAAGCATAGTTACAGATGAGAAAGTTTCATCATAGTTAATATTATGAACTTGTTTGAAACCTTTCATCACAAGGCTTGCTTTGTAGGTTTGTATCTTTCCATCTACGTCGGAGGATATAGTATTACAGTAATTATATCTAAATAAAAAATAAATGTAAAAACTTAAGCCTACAGGCTTAAATGCAAATAAAAAATGTAAGTCTTAATAATAAAAAAGAATGTAAGTCTTAATAATAAAAAAAACAACAATGAGCAAATAAAGAACTAAAAGAGAAAACATAAGAAAAATCACTTCACCATAATGCCATTATTATTTACTCATTGGGGTTATTTTGTTTTAGTGTTTCTTATATTGTACTCCCATTATTTCATTCGAAATGGAATAGTTTCATTCTGAATGGAACCAACTTTGAAAATCTCTGACAGAAAAACAACCAATTCCATTCTGAACGGAACATGCGCTAAAATTCTATTTCCTTTTATTTTAGTTCTATTTCCAAAATAGGTTTCGAAAACCTATTTCTCGAAACTCTAGAAAATCATAATATCCAATATTATATTCCAAAAAATTATTTTCATGATGTTTTGGAATAATATTTTCAAAACCCTAAAATTTATTATACTAGAATTTTATAAATTTTAAATATATATAATTGACGATTATTTCCTTAACGAACGCTCTAATGCCATTGTTGGGGAATCCATAGCCATGTACGTTACATGTACATCGGAACCTATGGATTCAACCTGCCCTAGGATCATCGTTAAGGGAATAAAAGTATGAGATTAACTATTAAAATTTATAACTCGGATCTTCCTGATCCACGAGACGGAGAACAGATGTAGGTCTGAACGATTCTGATTATGAACCTTCTCATTCCTGAAACTCGGCGCCGCGAACCTCCTTAATTCTCCTTGGGATGAAGAACAATCGTTCACAAGTTCTCAAGTTAGAGAATTTCTACTCGTATCCACGCGAACTTTAGACAAACGATATAATCAGACTCGGCTAGATGAGTCCGAAAATACTTTCCGAAATTACCTCACATAACTCTCTCTCTCTCTCTCTCTCTCTCTCTCTCTCTCTTTCTGTATTGTGATGGCCTCTAAGACTTTAGAATTGTATGTAAAATAGAAAGGGGCTGCCTCTCTATTTATACTAGAGAGCAAGGCGAACGATTGCTCATTTACCAAAACTAAAAATGTAATTTTATGTGCATATTCCGTTCAAAACGGAAACCTTCCGTTCAGAATGGAATATAGTTCCCAAAAATGTGAAAAGCTGTCTGCCAAGAAACTGGCACCTTCCGTTCAGAACGGAAGGTCTTCCGTTTAGAACGAAAGTGTGTTGATTTTGCGCAATCAATCATCCAATGATTGATTATTTCGTTCAACAATTTATACATTATATGTATAACTGTTTTGAGGTATTTTCTTCACGTATGAATGGAGTTCATTGTGTGACCGTATAGGTTCCATTTAACGCTGACAATGATCTTCCAAAGATCGTAAGTCGTGAGTAACCTCTAGACTGATGTCATGACTACACGTGTTAAATGAAATGATCAGCGATCATAAACCTATCTGAATAGACGTTTGCTTATTTTCTTTGTTCTATGATATATGTCTTGATCACAAGGTATAGAAATATGTCATCTTTGAGTTTGATCAAAAGTTCCTTCTTGGTCGAGAATTAGACTGAGTAAATACAAAATGATATTAACAACATATGTTAATCCATTTTTAGCATAGCCATGCATTTCCTTCGGTCGTAGTTCATCAGGGGGCCCAGAGATATCTCCCTCTTAACGAGAGGAACAAATCTCATCTTGGTCACTCACATTCTTCGTCATGATTCAGTGCATACCTAATGATGACCCTAATGATCATCCCGTTACAGATGACGTAAGATCATATTAAAGTATATAGTTCCTCATACAGAAATTCATGGTGTTCTCAGGTCGTAGGAACAAGCACACTATTCATATGAGAATCACTAATGACATATACCATGAATCAGTCTAGTACGTGTTCTCTAACACATATCTATATTCCAAACTTAACATCCATATATCCATGATCAGCAGAACATGATCATCCAGCCTGCGAATATAATAGTGTGGATATATAACTTCTTAGCTGAAATATATTTATCTCTATAAATGTCCTACATACCATTAGGAACAGTTTAGAATGCTATAATGAACTGAACCGGATTTTGGTCTGGGTCCATTTTTCCACTTGGACCGAGTCGGTCCGGTCCAAGTTTAATAACACTAGTTTCAAGTAATAGTGGAGTTCTCCAATTTTCTAATAGAATGAAAACGACGAGAGAATTAGTAAAGTAGGAGCTGCCGAGCTTCATTCTTATATGGGTTAAAATCAACCCATTTTTTCTTATATTTGAATAATATATTGATTCTATTAAATTAGATCGCTATATAATATTGTTACAGGTTTTTATTGAAAGTACTTTTTAGTAGTGACCATTTTGTTTCTCTTAACACTTAAGTGTGTTAATTGTGTCTTTGTTTTACATCATCCGCATTTAATGTATTTTTATTTCCCATCTATCATAAATACGGGATGAAATCCTTCTGTTTTCATGGGATCAAACAATTTTTTCCTTCCAGAAACGATACTCAATCTCTGAAATCACTACCAAGTTTTAATATTTATAATTTTTTTAAAAGGTATTTATTAAAATAAATAATTATTATAAATTAATGGTTACTGAAATTTTAATTATATGTGGTTATTTTAATATCTTAGATATTTATTAAAAAAAATAAAAAATATATAAATGATCATATTAGAGATGATTTACCACAATATCACTTTGAGCATAAATTTGATGATGATTCTAGAGATTTAGCATGTCATTTTCCTTCAAAAACATTTCTTTTTTCCCATTCCAAAAACAAAATTGGACCCATCTAAAGTTACTACTAGAAAGAATAATTTTCACATGTACCCCTACAAAATCTCATTATACTATTATAGCTAATCTGTCTACTAATACAATTTGTCTAAACGGTTTGGACTGTGTCGTGAGAAACTACTGAACTCGTGAGCACTAACAGAATCTCACCTCCATTATTAACTATATATATATAACGTGGATTAGATTAAATTATTTTGTCTTGGTTGCCGTTATATAAAGTGGTTGCCATTAAATCTCACCTCCATTATTTTTTCCTTGTTGCAATAACAGAATCTCACCACCACGGAGTTGGTTGACTTGTGAAAATTTAGGAGAATTTGGTAGAAACAAATGAAATAAAACAATTTAAGTTCACCACAACCTACTCCGTGTCCGGGCGATGCCAATTTTAGTTTACTAAAAAATATTTTTTGTCTTGTTAGTTCTAGAGTCCAACAATATATTAGTTAGTGTATGCAATATACAGTTATACACCCTTTTACTATTTTCAAACTTCAAAGAATAGTTTGAGAACAGAGGAATATTCAACCTACTAAAATATCTAAATTATTAAGGTAAATATCACAAGAAATCTGCCTGCAAAAGATAGATACGTCACGGAAACGAACAAAACACACGTACATAGGGAGTTATCACAGATTTTCTTTCTGTTATAAAGAAATATAGTCTGGTTTTTTTTGTCATGTTTTCTGTGTGACTTTATATTTACTAGGTATTTGCATTAATTAATTAGGTGGATATAACAAAAAGACCGGATAATTGATAATAGCCAGAAAAAAAAATTGATCGTATCAACTATAGGACATATATTTATCATAACCTGGTTGGTTACATTATAATTATTAAGCCACTTATGTTTCAGATAGAAAATAATTATAATAGGGTATGAAACGCAAAACAGGAAAATTATATATTGCAGAAATAGTCGCATGGGAGCTCCCCAGAAGGACTGGAGCTTGCCATATATATTTCGTTAAGTTAGAGCTACTTTTCTTGATATAGATCGTTATTCGTTACAAATATTTTGCAGCTAAATACAGTACATACCCATTCTAGTATAATAGTATAGATGAGAGCAAATCATTGTATCATTTGATTGCATAATTCCTCTACTTACAGAAAAAGAAACAAAAATAAACAAAAAACGATTGTATTTCAATCAAAAACAAAAAAATCATTGTATGTGTGTAAATCATCCATTTGTATAAATTTTTTTTTCTTTTTCTTCAAAATTGATTATAAAAAGTAATATAATTGAGTAACATATTGATTTCCTGCAACTAATTGTTGTCAAATTAGACATAAGGTATTTTGGCATTTTAATTAAAAAAAAATGAAGAAAGATATATTCTAGAATAGCAATATCCTTCAGAAAATACCTCAACACTTGTTTATACCATTTTTCTAAATAGAAGCTCTCATTAGTGGAACGGTTCTGAGGTCTTACTCTTATCAATATTTCATTAATTAATGTGATTGTAGTTAATGGTGTATTCTGAAATATATAATAACTTAACCACTAAATATAACTCTTCATCAATGAATGAACAACAAACCATACGATCAGAATAACTGTATTTATGCAACAAAATTATGTGAGGAAGAGAATCATATACACAAAACCTAAGAATCTGACCTGGGAGATCCCATGGTTCGCACTTGTTTAGGTCGACGTCGATCAAACCCTCTGATAGAAATCCTAATTTGTGATCATTTATTCCAAGCTTGGGGGAAAGATAATCACATATCAATTCATCGTCTCTTGGATGGAACCGAAATCCGGCTGGCAATTTTGCTTCCACCATGCTAAAAAAGCTCATCTTATTAAGTTTCTTCTGTATTGTGGGTGGGTGAAGTGTTTTGAGTCGGTTGAGGGTGTTTATTTAGATATGAATTAGCTAGTCTGAAGGGGGAACTAAGGTTATAAGGTGTTTTAATAAGGGTACTTGTCTCAAGTCAACCTTTATGATTGGAGTTTTGAGTTCTTTATATCGCTCTCATGTGACCATCTGTATCGAGAGTTCTTTATATATGTAAGCTCTATTCTCTATAAAAATATGTTATTTTAGGACTTTGGTTGGCTTGCAGTTGATTCAGACTTGTCAGGGAAGATGTGGAATTTGGACTAAACCCAGAGGGTTTAACTAATTTGGAATTCAAAGAGAAAGTATATAGGAAGAGAATTCAACTGTAGTTTTGGATCATATAGACTTTTGATATTTATACATGATGACTTATGACTTGATTAAAAGAGCCAAACATGACTACAGTGATTATATCAGGATAACACATTATGGATTTACACAATAAAAAACTGCGATAATATTGGATTTGTAAAGGCTTGAAATAGATTTTCTCTTGTTTTCACTAAATTCTATGTAAGATTTTATGGTATGGAAATACAAAATTATTTGTGCGTACCTTTCTCGGCCTTTTGGCTAAGATCAAGTGTAATATCTCTTCTTATCGGTTTAATATCTGATATGGAATTTTTTTTAAATAGTATTTTTTTGAAAAATAATTAATCAGATAGTATTAGTTTTAAAATAATTCAGCCACTAGCACTTCTGCCAGAGCCTCTGATGGAATTGTACTGATTCTGCCGGAGACTCTGACGGAACTGGTCTTTTTTCATTTTTATTGATTCCGGCCGTTTGGTATCTTTAAACACGATTAATCAAAGAAAAAAAATAATTCCGCTAGATGTTCCGGCGGAATTACATAAATTTCATTTTTTTCAGATTAAATTCTTAACTTAGAAAGCAAATGAACCCATTGCGTTGAGATATTTTGTTGAATCGGTGTTATATAATTGTGTTTGTCAAATCTTGAACTCATTATCTCTTGTTACACATGTAAATTTTTTAACCAACTAAATTATGAATTATTCGCAACCATAAATACATATCGAACAAATGGAAATCTTGATCAAAGTTGGCCCGTCTAACGAATAAAAACCAACCCAATAGCAGGATAGAAATCAACGGATCGCAAACCCAATAATATATTTTGTTATGTCCAATTTTACATATTTTTTGGACAATTTCTCTTGCGCGGGTCATCTGTTTTAGATATCATACCTTTCGTTATATGATAAGGAATGATATGTAAGTATACTAAACATAGTTATGACAATTATATTCTGTTATGGTATATATAACAAAATGATATATTGTTAGCACTTTTATACTAAATGATATGTTAACATACTAGGCATAATTATTACAATATATTTTATTATAGTATGACAAATGATCCCTAACCTAGTGGTTAATGAAGTATTTTGTTTAAGATATTGGTTAAAAGTTCAAAACCCCTTACACATTACTTGAAGTGAAATATTTTCTCTTTATTTCATTGCAATATAATTCTATTTTGAGAAACTGCAAAAAAAATAGTTTGAGTGGATTCCATCTTACATCCGACCCGGAACTATATTAAAAGTCTAACTGCATGAATGAGACTTGCATTATAGGTTGAATTGAAAGGTATATAACTTTAAGAAAAGAAAAACAAAATAAAATAAAACAAAGTCACAAAGATAAAATAGCAAAAAAGAAAAAGATTAAACAGGTCCATCAATCTAAAAAGAAAATAAATAATTGAAAGGTGCATAATTAATCCAATTTGTAAAAAAACAATGTACTCCTGTAGTGATAATGTACATAACCCTATATAATTCCGTCGCCACTCTTCAATTTTGTAGTCAACTCATGAAGACCATCTCAACTAACTTAGCCACAACTGCATCTTCTAAAATAATTGAGGGCCTATTTGCAGTTTTAATATTAGTAATACAATTCTACAACCCCACCCCACGAACATGTTAAATGGAAAAATCAAATTTATTAAGTAGTGAAAATAAATGGCAAATATTGATGTGATTTTGTTGTGAAAAATCAAATTATCCAAATACAAGGATGAAATGAACCAAATTTTCAAACGCATAAAAAATAATTTAAAAAGCGAGTTGAAATTTGAGTGGTCAAGAGTTGAGCCAGCAAAATGAGGCTGCTGGAGACAAAGCACAGTGCAAGTGTCACAAAATCAAAAAGGAAACAATCACTTTAAATTTTGCCTCTTTCAATTAAAAGGAAAAATTGACCGCTAAAACTCCCAAAATTCCCCATTTGTAGAAATATTACGGGATAAATGCTTGAGAGGTAGAGTGTAGATGCCATACGACTCTGTATTGCAATACGTGACTATTGGTTTAAAATTTTGTTACTTTTACTTTTATCAAAATGATTTTATGTACATAACCCAAAATGCCATGTAATATATCTGACTTCATGAAAGAATGCATGTAATGTATCTTGATCATGAACGGTTGCGACTTAATTGAAAGGATGCGACTTCATGAAAGGGTGCATGTGATGTATCTTGATCATGAAAGGTTGCGACTTGATTGAAAGGGTGCCTTGGATATGTCATGAAGGGATAATTATGATGTATCATAACCTTCGGATGGGTGTCTAAATTTTATGAAAAACGTGCGAAACTACGTATATGATACACTAAATAAATTTTGATAAGATGTATTCAATACATCAAGTTTTTTAAAGAAATTTCGAATTTCGGCACAATATAAAATAAAATTTCTTCAGGGGCGCTGCCCCTTGAAACCCTGTAGGGGCTCTACCCCTTGACCCGGAAAGGGCTCTGCTCCGAACCCCGCATTCACGCATAGATTAATTGTAGACCCCGAATTTCATATTCGTAACGCCTTATACATATTTCGTAAAATGATTTAAAATACAACATAATGCATTTAACATGGCCTATTAGATATGTGATGAATGGTTGTGATTTGTGTGTGATGATGTGATATATGTAATATATGTATGTATGAAAAAACGGGCATGGTTCCGTTCTTGGTTGATGTGATGTAATATATTTTGATGGTTAATTGTGACGGGCATGGTTCCATTCATTTTATATATAATATAACTACCACGATCATACACATCATGGAGATGAAGGAGTTGTTGGGTTTCATACGTGCATAACGCAGCGGAAAAAAAATATTTCGACCAAAACTAATCCGAG
>JAJHPC010000010.1:11319493-11351993 GCA_024447665.1 Juncus inflexus
CTTTAGTCACACACTTTGGTAGCACCCATTCGTCGTAACCTTATGGACGTGACATTTGGATCGCATCCGTTGGTCACACCCTTTAGTCGCACCCTTTGGTCTCAACCTTTCGTCGCGTCTTTTGGATGTGACATTTGAATCGCATCCCTTGGTCACACCGATTAGTCGCACCTTTTGGTCGCACCCATTCGTCGCAACCTTATAATTATAAATCAAAATTATAAATGGTATCTAAATAGTATATATCACATATATACCACTCAATTTAACTGAAACACGCACGTCGCTCTGATACTACTGTTGGGTTTCAGACGTGCATAACGCAGCGGAAAATAAAAATTTTGTCCAAAACCAATCCGAGGATCCGTGCGTATCGGTTAAATCAAAGAAATAAATCTTAAAGATATCTTTCGAATTACGCTTAATTCGTGACGCTCAAACTATGCGTGTTGTCCATGCGCCTCTAAACCGGTTACCATCCTAACCGATTTTCTGGCCGTCTAGGCCGTCCAGGTCGGATCGTGCGGAAGTCATCTACCGCACACACAAGTGGTCTCCACCAAAACTCTCAACAAACCATTCTCATCTTCTTAGGCCGAATAGATCATAAGCGCCGAAAGTACAAACGCCTCTACCGGTGTCCACAGGAACAAACTTCTTAAAACGGGAAGAAGAACAATATATATGCTAGTAGCTTGTTCTCCTCTTTCATAAGAAAACTCTTCTTATTTTATCTCACAAAAGATGTATATAATTTCTCTCATATAATCGCACTCTTTCATTTTTGTCATACAAAAAGAAAGCACCCTTTCATAAATTTGTCATACAAATTAGAAAGTATATTTTCTCTCTTTTGTCTCACAAAAGAGAATGTGAAATAATGAGAGAGTTAATGATGTGTTGTGTTGTGAATTTGGATCCCTCTATGTCCTTATATAGAGGTGAAGAGTCATGTCTCTTCACACTAAAAGATGTGTATGACATCACTCATCATTATCCATATGCCATCATCTAGACTCTTCTAGATTACATGGTCTTTTGTGCTCATAGTCTTTATATACATATATATCACATCTTATCACATAAGATGACAATATATTTTGTGACATTCTTATGCAACTCATCATATAAGTCGCTAGGATTTTCTGCGCCCGTTTCAGTTTTTTCTTTGTGTGTGACCCAATAGGTTCACTTAATGTTGGCAATAGACTTAACAGTCTATAAATCATGAGCGGGCTCTAGCAAGCCCTCATGACTACCCAATTTAAGTGAATATCAGTGATCCGATTTACCTAATCAACAATCACGTATTTAGTCCCTTTGTCACACGATATTTGTATCGGTCATAAGACATGTAATACACCATCCTTATATTAATCGATTAATATTTCTTGATCCGAAATTAAAGGCAGTGTTAGATTATGTTAAAGTATAAAATTACTCATGTTGGGAACCGAGACAATCTCAGGCGAAAGGACTATAAATACTTTATGTTATAAGAATCGCTAATGATGTAAAACATGTAACATTCTTATGGCGGGTCAGTCCAATATATAGTCTCTAACATATACCTATGTTAATGACTTGATAACTATTTATCCATGATCAGTAAAGCATAATCATTAGTCAACTAATATGCTGGTGTACATTTATAGCTTGTATATAAATATATATTTATATGTATCCTCAAGTATATTTGTCTCCACAAATATCCTATAAATGACCAGGGACGATTTAGAATAGCATTCATAACACTTTATAGTTTTACTATCAAAGTCAAGCACTTTGATGATATAAAGCTGAATTGCATATTCATGGTCTATTTTAATTATATTAAAATAACCTATACGCACATATTATATGAAATATCTTAGAATAAATATTATGTTTATTATTACAATCCATCATCTTGCTCACAAACACTTTGGCCTAGGGCATAACACCATCAAGAGTTCACCGTCCACCTCATACGCATCGTGGAGATGAAAGAGTTCACCGTCCACCTGATACATATCATGGAGATGAAGGAGTTTACCGTCCACCTCATACACATCATGGAGATGAAGGAGTTCATCAATGCCTTGTGGTTGAATGTATCTTAGGAAATGATCTTAATGATTGGCTCATTTAGATCATCAAGGCCATGTTATATCATATCATATTTATTTTATCTATGCATGTGATGTTCTGTGATGAAATACATGATAAAATAAAACTAAAACAAAAGGTTAAATATAACAATCCCTCTTATAATGTTGAATCATAGAAATGCCTCCCATGTATCTATACTTATCATCCCTTCGATCATGCAAAATTTGGGTTTGCCAAAGCGTAGTGAATTAGCATAATCTTAGGGTGATAGAAGCGAGAAATGGTGATTCTCGATATTTAGATATGGTTAGATTCAATTGAACTATCAAGTCAGACTTGGATTCGGGACATATGATAGGATACATACGCCGAGCATATGATGCTTATCCTATGGATTTAACAAGAGTTGTATGAGATACAATTAGAAACGTTCCTACCTAAATAATTAGGTTATAGGCGATGAGCCAAACCTCACATGGAACTTGATGAAATATGGATCTTGGCCCACTATGAAATTTAAAGTTAAAATTTCTGAATCAATACATTTGAGGGTTATTGATTTGAATAAAATAGTGGGAGTTAAAATTATATTAAAATATCTCAAATCACATATTAATATAAACCTGCATTTAATTCTGTGTAGAAAATGACAACAGACAACACATCAAATTTAACATTGCGTTCCGTCCTTGAGAAGGACAAGCTCAATGGGAAAAACTTCCTCGACTGGCATCAAAATTTGAGAATTGTTCTCAAACAAGAAAGGAAGAATTATGTCCTTGAAAGGCCCATTCTTGACCAGCCCGGTAATGATGCTAATCAAGAAGTAATAGACACTTATGCCAAGCATACAAGCGACTCTAATGATGTGACATGTCTCATGTTAGCCACCATGGATGCCGATCTTCAAAAACAGTTTGAAAATTTAGAGGCATTTCCAATGTTGGCACAACTCAGGGAAATTTTCCAAGAGCAAGCTAGAAATGAGAGGTATATTGCACATTGTGCATTGGCAAGTTAGTAAGATGGTTCCCAAGTCCTCGGTGAGTGCTCATATTCTGAAAATGAAGGGGTACCTTGATCAACTTAAGAAACTAGAGGCAAAGGTTGGCGATGAGATGGCTACCGATTTGATCCTTAGGTCTCTTCCTTCGAATTTCAAGCCATTTATAATGAACTATAATATGCATAATATGGACAAGAGTCTCATGGAGTTGCACGATATGCTGAAGAACTTCGAGAGGACTATGAAGACAAATGTTATCAACGATGTTCTCTTGGTTCAGAAAGGCAAGGGTCAGAAGAGAAAATCAAGGGCAAAGTCAAGAGAAAAGGTAAGGGAAAGGTGTTGTCCGAACCTAAGAGCAAGAAACCCAAGGAGGGTATTTGTTTCTTCTGCAACAAACCAGGCCATTGGAAAAGAAATTTCCAGGCCTACTTAGAGGATCTAAAGAAGAAGAAGAAGAGTAGTGAGACTACTACTTCAGGTATTAATGTTATTGAAATTAATTTATCTACTTCCTCATCTTGGGTATTAGATAATGGATGCGGTACGCACATTTGTAATAATGTGCAGGGGCTGTAAAGGAGTAGAAGATTAGCGAAAGGTAGAGTTGACCTGCGGGTGGGAAATTGAGCAAGAGTTGCTGCATTAACCGTGGGCATTTATTAATTATCTTTACCTTCTGGACTTGTAATAAATTTAAATAATTGCTACTATGTACCTGCTGTGAACATGAATATTGTATCTGTGTCGAGATTAGTTTTGGATGATTTTAAGTTTGTTGTTGAGAATAATAACTTTACCATATGTAAAGAAAATATTTTCTATGCGAATGGTCAATTAGAAAACGGTCTTTATGTTTTAAATCTTGATCATGAACATTACAAGTCTATCTATAGCATTAATACAAAGAGATTTAAATCTAATGATTTGAATCCGACATATTTCTCGCATTGTTGTTTAGGACACATAAATAAGAAAAGCATTTCTAAACTCCACCAATATGGACTTTTAGACTCATTTGATTTAGAATCATTTGAGACATGCGAATCTTGTTTATTAGGTAACATGACAAAGGCTCCTTTAACAAAGAGAAGTGAGAGGGCAAGTGAGTTATTGGATCTCATACATACAGATGTATGCGGGCCAATGAGCACCCCAGCTAGAGGTGGTTTTCGATACTTCATTACTTTTAGTGATGACTTAAGTAGATATGGATATGTTTACTTAATGAAACATAATTCCGAATCTTTTGAATTGTTCAAAATTTTCAAGAGTTAAGTAGAAAACTAGCTAGGTAAGAAAATAAAAGCACTTCGATCAGATCGAGGTGGCGAATATTTAAGCCTAGAGTTTGACGATCATCTTAAAGATTGTGGAATAGTTTCACAACTTACTCCTCCTAGATCAAACAGATCTTCCGATATCCTTTTGGAATGGTGCCTCAGAAATGAGAAATCAAACTTTACTAGATATGGTTCAGTCTATGATGAGTCAAACAGATCTTCCGATATCCTTTTGGGGTTATGCATTGAGACTACCGTGTTCATACTAAACAGAATTCCATCAAAAGCTGTTCAAAAGACTCCATATGAGATATGGACTGGGAGGAGTCCCGCATTGTCTTTTCTAAAGATTTGGGTTGTGAAGCTTATGTGAAGCGTTAAATTTCTGATAAGTTAACATCAAAATCTGATAAATGCTTATTTGTGGGATATCCTAAAGAAACTAAAGGATATTACTTTTACAACCCATCTGAGAACAAAGTGTTTGTTGCTTGAAATGGTATCTTTTTGGAAAGAGAATTTATTTCTAAAGGAACTAGAGGGAATAAAGTACACCTTGAAGAAATTCAAGATCCACTAATTGGCAATGAACAACCATTGGAAGATCCACTAGTCCTCGTAGATCTGGTAGAGTTCGTCATGAGCCCGAGAGATATGGATTTTTCGTGACTGATGATAAAAATGTGGCGCTCATAGATGATGAACCCACATCTTACCAAGAAGCTATGAAGGATCCTGATTCTCATAAATGGTTAGAAGCCATGAAAACTGAGATGTAGTCCATGTACGATAATCAACCTTGGAACTTAATTAATTTACCTGAAGGTTCTAAGACCATTGGGTGTAAATGGGTTTTCAAAAGAAAAACTGACATGGACGGAAATGTGCATAACTATAAAGCGAGACTTGTTGCGAAAGGTTTTCGACAAACACATGGTATAGACTATGACGAAACTTTCTCACCAGTTGTCATGCTTAAATTGATTAGAATTCTGCTTGCCATAGCCGTATATTATAACTATGAGATATGGCAAATGTATGTCAAAACGACTTTTCTTAATGAAAATTTACTAGAGGATATGTATATGTCACAACCCGAGAGTTTTGTTGATCCTAAGAATTCTTGTAAGGTTTCCAAATTACAGCGATCCATTTACGGATTAAAGCAAGCATCTCAGAGTTGGAATCTTCATTTTGATGAATTAATCAAAGGTTTTGGTTTTATCAAAAATGAAGATGAACCTTGTGTTTACAAGAGGATTAGTGGGAGCGCAATAGTTTTTATAGTACTTTATGTAGATGATATATTACTCATTGGAAATGACATTCCGACTTTAACAAATGTTAAGACATTTTTAGGAAATTCTTTTGCAATGAAGGACCTAGGAGATGCCGCTTATATACTCGGCATTAAGATCTATAGAGATAGATCTAAACGGCTCATAGGTCTAAGTCAAAGTACCTATATTGACAAAGTGTTGACACGATTTCGAATGGAAGATTCGAAAAGAGGTTTCATACCAATGTCACATGGCATAAAATTGAGTAAGACTCAACGTCCTGCTAATCAGGAAGAACTAAATCGCATTAATAAAATTCCGTATGCTTCGGCTATTAGATCTATCATGTATGCCATGCTTTGTACTAGACTAGATGTATCATATGTATTAAGTACAACTAGTAGATATCAATCTGATCCCGGTGAAATTCACTGGACATGAGACAAGAATATTCTGAACTACTTGAGAAAAACTAAAGATTCATTCTTGGTTTATGGAGGATTTGAAAGTGATCTAGTTGTAACATGTTACACGGACTCAAGCTTTCAAATCGACAATGATGATTTTAGATCGCAATCTGGTTATGTGTTTTGTTTGAATGGAGGTGCAATAAGTTGGAAAAGTTCCAAATATGACACTGTAGCGGATTCTACGACAGAAGCGGAATACATAGCAGCCTCAGAAGTAGCTAAGGAAGCAGTTTGGATGAAGAAGTTCATTGAATAACTCGGTGTGGTTCCTAGTATCGCAAATCCTGTGGATCTTTATTGTGACAACAATGGAGCAATCGCGCAGGCAAAGGAACCAAGATCGCATCAGAGAACCAAACACATACTTCGATATTTCCATTTGATCAGGGAGATCATTGCGAGAGGAGATATTAAAATATGCAGAGTTGATGGTGATGATAATGTTGCCGATCCGTTGACTAAACAACTTTCTCAAGCAAAGCATGAGGGTCATGCTAGGTCGATGGTATTAGATACTTGTTAGATTCGGCCTAGTGCAAGTGGGAGATTGTTAGTAATATGCCCTAGGCCAATATATTTGAAACCTAGATGTATGGATTGTGTTAAATAAACCTTGTGTTTATTTAGAGATATTTTATATAATAAATGCGTATTGGTTATTTTATTCTTATTACTAAAATGAACCTTGAATATAATATTCAGCTTTATATCATCAAAGTATATGACTTTGATAGTAAAACTATAAAGTATTATGAATGATATTCTAAACCGTCCCTGATCATTCATAGGATGTTTGTGAGACAAACATACTTTATGATAAGCTATAAATGCACATCAGTATGCTAGTTGACTGATGGTCATATTTTACTGATCATGAATAAGAGTTATTAAGTCATTAACGTAAATATATGTTGGAGACCATATACTGGATTGACCCGCTGTGAGAATACTACATGATTTGTGTCATTAGTTATTCTCAGTAAAGAATGTATCTTTAATCCTTAGACTTGAGATTATCTCAGTTTCCAAGACCTCTTGATGATTTGATTGAAGAAACGCACGGCCGTGCTCGAGTGAATTAATAAGGAGTTATTAGTGTCATTTCATGTTCAATCAAATTCGGTGTCAAGAAATATTTATCGACCAACGTAAGGTTGACACATACCATGCCTTATGGATGATATAGATATTGTGTAACAAAGGGATACCATGCATGAACATAAATTAGGTTTGATCGAATCATTTATACTTGCTTAATTTGGGTAATCATGATGTCTTGCTAGAGACCGGTCATGATTTATAATCCGTTGTGATTATTGCCAACATTAAGTAAACCTACTAGGTCACACACAAAGAACAACTTTTGAGACGTACACAGAAAAATCATAACTTATGTGATAAGTTGTATGAAGAGCTACATAGTCAAGTGGCACATCCAATCCTACATCTTATATGATAAGATGTGTTGCATATATGGTTACATAGTTACCATGCACATAGGATATGAAACTTATGGACTATATAGGCACAAGAGACACCCCATAAAGAAAAGTAAGGCATATTATTTTCATCCAATTTTGTGAGACGAAAAGGAGGGAAAAATCTGAAAATTATTCTCTTGTTATTTATGTTAGAAAAATGAAGAACGAATACTAGCATATATCGTTCTCTATTCATTCAAAGGGGTTGTTCGTGTGGATACCGGTAGAGGACGAAGCGAAGTGCGGCGTTTTTGTGATTCGAGTTGAAACCGTGGTTTTGTTTGGAAAATCATTTTATCTGGTGAATCGGTTTCCTTGGAGAATCGGTTCGTTTGGAGATCGCTTGGAGATCGGTTTGTGAGACCAGTTAGGCGAAACATACAAAGGATCGGTTTGGAAATCGATTTGGAATCGGGCAAAGAAAAGCGTCAACAAAATTTTCTTTCGATCATCATGGATTAAGCGTAATCCGAAGGTACAAAGTTATAAACTTTTCTGTGATTTAGTTGTAATTCACGGATCCTTCTTTTGGGTTTCGAATTCAATTTTGTTTCATTTTTATTTTTCCGCTGTGTTATGAACGGTAGAAACCCAACAATTCCCGTACACCATGAACAAGATCCAAGATTGTTGAGTTGCTTGATCAAACACTTTGGCTACCATGAAATACTTGTTTTTCCATAGGACTAAGATATTTACAAAATCACGCTAAAGCAACCACAAAACTCTGGATAATCTGTCAGCCAGTTGAATTAGCGATTAAAATTAGGAAGAAAAGAGAAAATGAGAGAAGAAGATTTAGAGTATGTAAACCTCGTGTCCGAAATAAAACAATACTCGTGCATGTACAGTGGAGGTATCTTGAGAGGGAACGCATTGTGGTGGGGCCTTCACTTCTCTGGGCGTTACATGAAAGGATATTCATTGGTCTAGCGATGGGCCACTTGGTGCCGTCGCCTTGAACTTTTTGTTGTTGTATTTTGGGGATGAGTGAGTGAATTGGTACTGGCTGCCTTCGTTTGTGCTGGATGGTGGATTAATCTGAGGCATCATGGTTAATGTACTCTTCTAGACATGTGAGCCTTCATGGTTTCTTTTCCATTAAGTGTTTGATCGTGCATTGGTGCTATATGTTTGGTTGCATGTATTTTTGGCAGGAAGCTTGCATGTAATATCCACTGAATTTAAGTCCCTCCAAATTTCTTCAAAAAAAAAAATTTCTAAATTATACCCGAACCTATGCTACATCATTTTTTTTTGGCTCGGTAGGCGATAACTTACTGAGTTTTTTCATTGAAATAAAATAAAAAGATTTTTGTTACATGATGGCCGTTAGTAGGCTATTAAAGAGATAAGAAGATTACAACAAATAGGTGATATTAAGCCCCTTATTTTTTTCCTAGATTTTAAGCTTAAAGGGCTCTATGCATGAAGCATCGGCAATTATTTTTCCATAGCGTGGCTTCATGATTTGCAAGTTGACATGTGATCATCATTGGAGCGGGACAAATCGTGAACACACTCTGGTTTCGTTGCTTCCATATATTCCAGTAGCTTGCTACCCATCGGATGTCCTAGTCTAGTTGATCAGGTACTGTAGGTTGAGATTTTCTTACTCGCATCCAAAAGACAATGTTAAAGTGATCAGACCCAATTGGGGTAGTTCCAAGTCTTCTCCAAAACCGACATAGTATGGGCATTGTAAGAATAAATGGTTAATCATTTCAGTGACTCCTCCAGAACAAAGAGTACATGCATTTATACTAGTCCATCGTTTCTTATTCAGATTCTCATGAGTAGGTAATCAGTTAAGTGATATCAACCAAACAAAGAACCGAATTTATGTCGGTACCTTCCTTTTTCAGACCTTCCTACTCCTACAATTTTTGTAGTTGGTTTTGAAGAAGAGATTATAAGAAGATTTAGCCGTGTATAAACCATCTGCAGTATTGGTGTTATGCCCTGTGTTATAATAAAGAAATTTTAAATTTTATTTTTATTATGATAGTAGGGGTATTTTCATAATTTTAAAAATATTTTGGTATGTTGAGAAATAATAAAATTTTAGTTCAATAAATTCTGCACATTAATTAAAGAATTTAGAAATTTGAATCATCAAATTCTGAGGTGTATAGTGAAAGATGTGATTATTTTAAGTTGGAGGGTCTAAAGTGCAATTTCGGCAGCAGTACGTGGCTGTTCAGTTTCTTCTTTTGTAAGTTCGAGAGAATCTCACGGGGAAGGCTGAATTTTCAGATTTTGCAATTAGTGAGTAATTATGGTCTTTATTGAGAATAAATTGTATTTAATCGAAGATACGGTGTATCTTTCCCTTCTATTTTGGTTCAAATACCCCTTCCCCGTCTTTTCTCCCGATTAATCGACCCACGAAGTGCTCCCTCTCCCTCTCCCCGCCTTTCCTTCTCTTCTCCCTTTCGCGCTACAAAACCGGACGGGTCCATTGGTGAGTAATTGGAGAGCTAAGTGGAGCTTTTCACCGTAGCACGTACACGGCACCGTAGCACGCACGAACACCTGTAGCACGCGGTTTCTCATTTTAGCTTCCGTGAAACCGGTCCACGTAGACCGAAGGTAGAAGGCAATTTCGGCTCGTGAACACCGAGTTTATCCAGACTTCAACCCCAATTTTATTCTCTGCAATCTTCTGGAATTCTGTGAGTTTGCAATTTAGTTAATTAGTAGTTAGTGTTAATTTGTATTATTAGGCCATGTTGCATGTGTATATAAATAAAATAAATATTTTTTTTGGTTATGGATCTGTTGTTTAATTAATATAATTATATTTTTCAAAACTAAATTGGGGAAGGATAAATATTTTAATAAGAAAATTATTATATTAAACGGTCAAATATGTTGGAAAAGAGAACTTTGATGTTATTTTATTATATCATATGGACTATATTCTAAATAACGATAATCATTGGTATATGGTATAACTAAATAAATGTTATAATTTTAAGTAAAATGATTGTGGATGATAATATGATATTAATATTTTCCTATAATTTATATTATGAGTAAATAATATTACAAAATATCTCGATTTTATTAAATCGAAAATGGGGTATTTTCGAACTGGAACCGGATTCCGGATTTTCCGACGGATTCAAGAGTCTCGGATTTTAAAAGTTGGAATTTGGAAATACTTGTTTTCGGGAGAATCTGGAATTTATAGAAATGGAATTTGGAAGCACTGTTTTTAAGAGAATCTGGAATTTATAGAACTGGGATTTGGGAATACTGTTTTGAGAAAATCCGGAAATTCGTGTACTTTTTAAAAGCTAGAATTTCAAATCCGATTTATTAAGGAAATTTGTTTTAATTATATTTTTTTTAACCATAACTCCAATTTTCACAAATAAATAGTCGATCTGTATGTTTTTGGGCATTCCGGGATCATTGGTAAGGTTAGTTTCTGCATTTAAGGTCCAGAAAATATTTTTCGGGAATAATCGGATTTTAGTCGGTGCGAATTTCGAGATCGAATAGTAATTAGTATTAATTAAATAATTAGATTCGCGTGAGAAGGAGTTCGTATTTGAAGAAGACCAAGAAGTTGAAAGAGTTGCGAAGGAAGCTCCAGAGTTTGTGAAAGCCGGAGATTTCGCGTGAGAGTTGCTAGTTGTTGCATTTATTCAAGTAAGGTTTTGCCCGCATATGCTTTTCCTTTTGGCTGTATTGTTCTTCCGTATAAATAGTATTTATATTATAAGTATTTATAATGATAATACCGAATATTGAATATTTAGCTTTTATTTATGAAATAGAGCTTACATGGCTCAAATTAATATTTTAGTAATAAAAGAAATTAAAGATAATATTTTAAGATACGGGGTATAGTGAGATGTGTGGAAAAGCAGAGGTAATACAGCCGTACTTGGTAGAGCGAAACCAGGGCCGCTGATTCACCTAGGTGAGAAGCCGTACTTAGTAGAGCGAAACTAGGGCCGCTGATCACCCAATAACGAGCTCGGAAAGACTTGTATCTGTGCGCGTACTCGATGCCACGGAGCATGATCTAGTGTGTGTTGTGTGTGGAAGGTGAAATGAGTTAATATCCCGAAATGAAAACAATTTTTATAACTACTATATTATTACTATTATAAATTATGCAATCGACTCTTCGTTACTTTATTTTTTTATAAACTATATTTATATACATCATATTTTTGTGTATGCGGCTGGGCCTCTTTTCTTACCTTACTGAGTCAGTACTCACCCTTACTTTTATGTTGTGCCCAGGTTTTGATCTTTAGCTTGGGAATTGCGGGTGGAGTGGCGTCTTAAGCAAATTAAATTTAGTTTAATAGTTACTTTAAATAAATGAGAACTTTATAGTCTCAATTTTAGGATTTTAGGTTGTTGTTAAGTTTAAAAATTGTAATTTAGAGATTATGTGGATGCTTGTTAAATTGCCTTTTGGCGGTTGTTATATTTTAGTCATTTATTTGGATCAGGGGTGTAACAACTTTAATGGTATCAGAGCAAAACGATCCACAATCTAAATTATAGATAAACGCGCGTGAGTGAGAGTGGGTTGGGTGAAGCAAAAAAAAAAAAAAAAAAAAAAAAAAAAAAAAAAAATAAATAAATAAATAAATAAGGAAATTTAAGTAGCATATTCTAAGAGTGAGTGTCTCAATATAATTCAGGAAAATGTCTGACGGTTCTAACAGCGGTGACACTGGTGGTAGAATACCAGTCGCCACCTTGACGCCTTCAGCGAATGACTTTTTGGCGCTCATGAGACAACTAATTCAACAGGAATCCCGGGACAACGGACAGTCCTCTCGAGCTGGTCAAGGAAATGCTCAGGACCTCCTGAAGTGTTTCTTGAGTACGAAGCCGGATACCTTTTCAGGTTCGTCTAACCCGGATGATTCGTACGCATGGCTACAACACGTGCGCAAGAAGTTGGATGCGATGAAGTGTCCGGAGGAGGATAAGGTGCGGTTGGCTACGCACATGCTTTCTGGACGAGCGGATTCGTGGTGGAATTTACAGAAGGTGGGTTACGAAGAGAAACATCCTGGTGAGACTATACCGTGGAATTGGTTCGAGGAGGAATTCTTCAAGCATCATTTTCCGCAAAACCTTCGGCGCGCTCGCAAGCAGGAGTTCGAGAATCTGAAACAAGGTAATATGAGCGTGCAGGAGTATTCTGAGGAGTGGCACCGACTTTCCATATTTGGAGGTAGTTCTGTGGTGGATGTGGAGGAGCGTGTGGCCAGATTCATTGATGGATTGCATCCGGAATTGGCGATCATAGTGAGGCCACACAGTTTGGGAACGATATCGGAGGTGGTGAATGCGGCGATTGGTGTGGAACGTGATAGGCGTCAATCGTACAAGATGAGGATGGATAGGCACGAGCGTCGCTCGAAGAAACCATCGAGACCGGCACCCTATAATTTTCGTGGAGCAGTGCAAACCCGTGGTTACGAAGGATCCGAATTACCACCTTGTTCGACATGTCATAGGAGGCACCGAGGAGAATGTTTTCTCAAGAACCGGAAGTGTTACAAGTGTGATCAGACCGGTCATATAGCGAATCAGTGTCCGAACAAGGGGAAGTATGGAAGTCGAGGCCACTTGTCTCTCGCTCTTCCCAGCAGCAAGTTGGAGGTTCCAAAGAACCGTCCGAACAACCGTGCGACAATGTATGCAGTCCAGCGCGACAACGAGGCGGAGGTTACCAATGCCATCGCAGGTACCATTTTTATTTCATCCGTCCCAGCTTATGTGCTCTTTGATACGGGTGCATCATTATCATTCGTAGCGTCATCATTTGTGCATGAGCATGGTTGGAAAACCGAGGTTAGTAGCGAGTCGATAGCAGTGGGAACACCAATAGGAGGTTCGGTTGTAGCGAACCGAGTGTGCAAATCCAAAAACGTGAAGATTGGTGACCATAGATTGCCAGTTGATCTTGTAGTGATGGACATGCGAGATTTTGAGGTTATTTTGGGCATGGATTGGCTCGTTCGACACAATGCAGTGATTGTTTGTCGACAACAAATGGTGATCTTCCAAATGTCCAATGGCGAGGAGTTTAATTTTTCCAATCGACGATTGGAGTTCGGAGGTCTTCTTATTTCTAGGAAGCATGAGAAGAAATTTGTGCGAGCTAAGTGTGCGGCGTTAGTAGCGTCCGTTCAGGTGACTTCACCTGCGGAAAAGAAATTGAAGGATATTCCAGTGGTGTGTGAGTTTCCTCGGAGTATTTCCCGATGAACTTCCCGGTTTACCCCCGATCGAGTTGTAGAGTTTGCGATCGATCTAGCTCCGGGTACGGGGCCTATTTCCCGAGCTCCTTATCGTATGGCACCGGTGGAGTTGAAAGAATTGAAAAGTCAGTTGGACGAGTTGTTGAAGTTGGGGTTTATTCGACCCAAGTGTTTCACCGTGGGGAGCACCCGTGTTATTTGTGAAGAAGAAGGATGGTTCTATGCGGTTATGTATCGATTACCGCGAGCTCAATAAGGTTACAGTAAAGAATAAGTACCCTTTACCCCGGATCGATGACCTATTTGACCAGTTACAAGGGGCTCAGGTTTTCTCGAAGATTGATTTACGTACCGGTTATCATCAGCTGAAAATTAAACCGGAAGATATACCGAAGACCGCATTCCGCACGCGGTATGGACATTACGAGTTTCTAGTGATGTCGTTTGGATTAACCAATGCACCGGCAGCTTTTATGGACTTAATGAATCGAGTCTTCAAACCTTATCTCGATTCTTTTGTAATCGTGTTTATCGATGATATTTTGATTTATTCGAAGAATGGGAAGGAACATGAGGAACATCTGAGAGTGGTGTTGCAAACCTTGTTGGATCACAAGTTGTATGCAAAGTTCAAGAAGTGCGAGTTTTGGCTTCCGAGTGTGTCGTTTTTAGGTCATGTGATTTCGAAGGATGGTTTATCGGTGGATCCAAAGAAGGTTGAAGCAGTGGTGAATTGGAAACCACCAATGAATGTAACGGAAGTGCGTAGTTTCTTGGGTTTAGCCGGGTATTATAGACGTTTTGTGGATGGATTCGCAAAGATTGCGTTACCGATGAGTAGGCTGATGAGAAAGGATGTAAAGTTTGTGTGGGATGAGAAGTGCCAGAAAAGTTTCGAAGAGTTGAAGAAGAAGTTAGTTTCTGCTCCTGTCTTAGTGGTACCGGAACCGGGAAAGGAGTTCTCGGTTTACAGTGATGCCTCACTCCAAGGTCTCGGGTGTGTATTAATGCAAGGCAAGAATGTAATAGCGTATGCTTCGAGACAACTCAAACCGTACGAGGAGAATTATCCCACCCACGACTTGGAGTTAGCGGCGGTTGTGTTTGCTCTGAAAATTTGGAGGCACTATCTTTACGGCGAGCGGTGTAACATGTTTACGGATCACAAGAGTCTTAAATATATTTTCTCGCAGAAGGAGTTAAATCTTCGGCAACGGAGGTGGTTGGAGTTGATGAAGGATTATGACATTAACATAGAGTATCACCCGGGAAAAGCGAATGTGGTAGCGGATGCTTTAAGTAGAAAGAGGTATGCGACAATGTCGGCTTGTATCGTTTACGATAGATGCATTTTGAATGACCTAAGAAAGATGGATATTGAGTTGGTGTTACCGGGTGATGATGCTATTTGGGCGAGTCTTGTTATTAGGCCGAGCTTATTAGACGAGGTACGCGAGGCACAAGATAATGATCCGGGTTTTGTGAAGATTAAGGAGATGATGATAGAAGGAGTATATCGGGAATTTAGATGTGACTCTGAAGGAGTATTACGAGTTGGTAATCGGCTATGTGTTCCGAATATTCCGGATATTAAAAAGGCGATATTAGCGGAAGCACATTCCTCTCGGTATTCGGTTCATCCGGGAGAAACAAAGATGTATCGAGACCTCAAGAAAAGCTTTTGGTGGAGAAGAATGAAATGGGAGATAGCACAATATGTAGAGAGGTGTTTAGTGTGCCAGCAGGTTAAAGCGGAAAGGAAGAAGAAAGCAGGGCTATTGCAACCGTTACCCGTACCGAAAGGAAAGTGGCAAGAAATAACGATGGATTTCGTTACAGGTTTTCCAAATGACCCCGAGTAAGAATAATGCAATATGGGTGATAGTGGATCGTCTCACCAAGGCGGCTCACTTCATACCATTCGATTAGGAACCCCACTAGAGAAGATGGCACAGATGTATATTGATCGTATAGTGTGCTTGCACGGAATACCAGTTCGGATTGTATCGGATCGAGACCCGAGGTTTGTATCTCAGTATTGGCATTCAGTGCATAAAGGCTTAGGTACGAAGCTGAATTTTTCTACGGCTTATCATCCGCAGACCGATGGTCAGTCAGAACGGACGATTCAGACCCTCGAGGATATGTTGAGGGCGTGTGTTCTTGAGATGGGAGGTCATTGGGATCAACATTTGCCACTGATTGAATTCTCGTATAATAATAGTTATCACGCTAGTATTGGCATGTCTCCGTTCGAGGCGTTGTATGGGGCGCGGTGTAGAACACCATTGTGTTGGGAACCAGTGGGTGTTCAAGACCCGACAATTCCGGAATTAATTCAGGAAAGTGTAGAAAAGGTTGAATTAATTCAGAAGAAGATCGAAGCGACTCGGCAAAGGCAGCGACATTATGCCAATCCGAAACGAAGAGAAGTGGAGTTTGCAGTAGGAGATAAGGTATTTTTAAAGGTATCCCCAGCAAGAGGAACAGTGAGGTTTCACATGCGAGGAAAACTGAACCCTCGATTTATTGGACCTTTCGAGATTCTCAAAAGAATTGGAGAAGTGGCGTATCAGTTGGCTCTACCCCCAACTTTATCAGGAGTACACGATGTATTTCATGTGTCGATGTTGAAGAAGTATGTCCATGACCCGAGTCATGTGGTGGATTATGGCTCCTTAACTATAGAGAAGAATTTGAGTTACGAGGAAGAACCAGTTCGTATTGTTGATCGGAAGAATCAGGTGCTTCGTACACGAACTATTCCTTACGTTAAAGTGCAGTGGAAAAATCACACAGAGCGCGAAGCGACTTGGGAGCTAGAGTCAGATATGCACGAGAAATATCCAAACCTCTTTAGTGACCCAAGTGCATAGATCGTTTGGGGACAAACGATCCTTTTAGGTGGGGTAGTTGTTATAATAAAGAAATTTTAAATTTTATTTTTATTATGATAGTAGGGGTATTTTCATAATTTTAAAAATATTTTGGTATGTTGAGAAATAATAAAATTTTAGTTCAATAAATTCTGCACATTAATTAAAGAATTTAGAAATTTGAATCATCAAATTCTGAGGTGTATAGTGAAAGATGTGATTATTTTAAGTTGGAGGGTCTAAAGTGCAATTTCGGCAGCAGTACGTGGCTGTTCAGTTTCTTCTTTTGTAAGTTCAGAGAATCTCACGGGGAAGGCTGAATTTTCAGATTTTGCAATTAGTGAGTAATTATGGTCTTTATTGAGAATAAATTGTATTTAATCAGAAGATACGGTGTATCTTTCCCTTCTATTTTGGTTCAAATACCCCTTCCCTGTCTTTTCTCCCGATTAATCTGACCCACGAAGTGCTCCCTCTCCCTCTCCCTGCCTTTCCTTCTCTTCTCCCTTTCGCGCTACAAAACTGGACGGGTCCATTGGTGAGTAATTGGAGAGCTAAGTGGAGCTTTTCACCGTAGCACGTACACGGCACCGTAGCACGCACGTAACACCGTAGCACGCGGTTTCTCATTTTAGCTTCCGTGAAACCGGTCCACGTAGACCGAAGGTAGAAGGCAATTTCGGCTCGTGAACACCGAGTTTATCCAGACTTCAACCCCAATTTTATTCTCTGCAATCTTACGGAATTACGTGAGTTTGCAATTTAGTTAATTAGTAGTTAGTGTTAATTTGTATTATTAGGCCATGTTGCATGTGTATATAAATAAAATAAATATTTTTTTTGGTTATGGATCTGTTGTTTAATTAATATAATTATATTTTTCAAAACTAAATTGGGGAAGGATAAATATTTTAATAAGAAAATTATTATATTAAACGGTCAAATATGTTGGAAAAGAGAACTTTGATGTTATTTTATTATATCATATGGACTATATTCTAAATAACGATAATCATTGGTATATGGTATAACTAAATAAATGTTATAATTTTAAGTAAAATGATTGTGGATGATAATATGATATTAATATTTTCCTATAATTTATATTATGAGTAAATAATATTACAAAATATCCGATTTTATTAAATCCGAAAATGGGGTATTTTACGAACTGGAACCGGATTCCGGATTTTCCGACGGATTCAAGAGTCCGGATTTTAAAAGTTGGAATTTGGAAATACTTGTTTTCGGGAGAATCTGGAATTTATAGAAATGGAATTTGGAAGCACTTGTTTTTAAGAGAATCCGGAATTTATAGAACTGGGATTTGGGAATACTTGTTTTGAGAAAATCCGGAAATTCGTGTACTTTTTAAAAGCTAGAATTTCAAATCCGATTTATTAAGGAAATTTGTTTTAATTATATTTTTTTTAACCATAACTCCAATTTTCACAAATAAATAGTCGATCTGTATGTTTTTGGGCATTCCGGGATCATTGGTAAGGTTAGTTTCTGCATTTAAGGTCCAGAAAATATTTTTCGGGAATAATCAGATTTTAGTCGGTACGAATTTCGAGATCGAATAGTAATTAGTATTAATTAAATAATTAGATTCGCGTGAGAAGGAGTTCGTATTTGAAGAAGACCAAGAAGTTGAAAGAGTTGCGAAGGAAGCTCCAGAGTTTGTGAAAGCCGGAGATTTCGCGTGAGAGTTGCTAGTTGTTGCATTTATTCAAGTAAGGTTTTGCCCGCATATGCTTTTCCTTTTGGCTGTATTGTTCTTCCGTATAAATAGTATTTATATTATAAGTATTTATAATGATAATACCGAATATTGAATATTTAGCTTTTATTTATGAAATAGAGCTTACATGGCTCAAATTAATATTTTAGTAATAAAAGAAATTAAAGATAATATTTTAAGATACGGGGTATAGTGAGATGTGTGGAAAAGCAGAGGTAATACAGACCGTACTTGGTAGAGCGAAACCAGGGGCCGCCGATTCACCTAGGTGAGAAGCCGTACTTAGTAGAGCGAAACTAGGGCCGCTGATCACCCAATAACGAGCTCGGAAAGACTTGTATCTGTGCGCGTACTCGATGCCACGGAGCATGATCTAGTGTGTGTTGTGTGTGGAAGGTGAAATGAGTTAATATCCCGAAATGAAAACAATTTTTATAACTACTATATTATTACTATTATAAATTATGCAATCGACTCTTCGTTACTTTATTTTTTTATAAACTATATTTATATACATCATATTTTTGTGTATGCGGCTGGGCCTCTTTTCTTACCTTACTGAGTCAGTACTCACCCTTACTTTTATGTTGTGCCCAGGTTTTGATCTTTAGCTTGGGAATTGCGGGTGGAGTGGCGTCTTAAGCAAATTAAATTTAGTTTAATAGTTACTTTAAATAAATGAGAACTTTATAGTCTCAATTTTAGGATTTTAGGTTGTTGTTAAGTTTAAAAATTGTAATTTAGAGATTATGTGGATGCTTGTTAAATTGCCTTTTGGCGGTTGTTATATTTTAGTCATTTATTTGGATCAGGGGTGTAACACCCTGGATCAAAGTATTTGTGACCTAGATAATGGATTGTAATAACAAACATAATATTTATTCTAAGATATTTCATAAAATATGTGAGTATAAGTTATTTTAATATAATTAAAATATATCATGAACATGCAATTCAGCTTTATGTCATCAAAGTGAGTGACTTTGATTGTAAAACTGTAAAATGTCATGAATGCTATTTTAAATCATCCCTGGTCATTTATAGGATATTTGTGGAGACAAATATACTTGCGGAGATAAATAAATATATATTTGTAGATAAGCTATAAAAGAACACCAGTATGTTAGTCGACGGATGATCATGTTTTACTGATCGTGGGTAAATAGTTATCAAGTCATTAACATAGGTATATGTTAGAGACCATATATTGAACTGATTCTGAAGGAATTACGCCCTAGTCCAAAGTGTTGGACTAGAGATTAGATTATGAGAAACACGTTTATTTAGTTCATATATGATTGAGTGTATGGGTGACTAATATATTTACATATATTAGATCGACCATGAATGACACTTCGGGTTCACGTCATCAGAATACGTGATTCTAATAGTAGAACTGTGAACCAACGAATGACATTCTAAACCATTCCTAGTGATATGTGGGATGTTTATAGAGATAAACATACTTCAAGTAAGAAGCTACATATCTACACTAGTATATTCGCAGACTGGATGATCATGTTCTTCTGATCATGGACATAGGGATGCCAAGTCTGGAATATAGGTACGTGTTAGAGAACACGTACTGGACTGGCCACACTATGAGAATATGCATGGTATATGACATTAGTGATTCTCATATGAATAGTTTGCTTGTTCATACGACCTGAGGTCACCATAGATTTCTGTATGAGAAATTACATACTTTAATATGATCTTATGTCATCCGTAACGAGATAATCATTAGGGTCATCATTAGGTATGCACTGAATCATGACGAGTAATGTGAGTGACCAAGATGGGATTTGTTCCTCTCTTTAAGAGGGAGATATCTCTGGGCCCCCTGATGAACTAGGACTGAAAGAAATGCATGACCCCGCTCAAAATGGATTAACATGTGTTGCTAATATCATTGTATTTGTTCAGACTAATTCTCGATCAGGAAAGAGACTTTGCTCAAACTCAAGGATGACATACTTCCATGCCTTGTTCAATTGCAAATAATCACTCATTAGATGATTGAGATGATGGATTGTGCAAATCTCAGCACAGTTCCGTTGGCAACAAAATAACTCCATTTCCAACGGAAGTTCCGTTGGCAATGGAACAGTTCTGTTGGCAATAGAACTTAGCCAATTTCTGGCAACAGAATAGGTCTGTTGGGAATGGAATAAGCGCCGGAATTAGGGTTCTAGTTATGGTAACTGAGCAATCTTTCGCCTCTCTCTCTAGTATATATAGAGGGGGCAGTCCCCCTCTATTAGACACACAATACAGAGCTCTCAGGCTTCCGTAATACATAGAGAAAGAGAGAGAGCCTCCTGAAAGTATTTCCGGACTCGTCTAGCCGAGTCCGGTTATTCCGACGATTCGAAGTTCGATGTAGATACTAGTAGAGGTCTTCTGCTTTAAAGACTAGCGAGCGATCAGTTTCTTTTCCCTAGGAGAAATAAGGAGTTAATTCGAGTCGAGTTTTAGGAGCACGAAGGAGATGGAAGCGAGGCATAGTAGTTCAAACCTGCATCCGTTGTAATCTCCCGGATCAGGAAGATCCGAGGTATAAATTTTAATAGTTAATCTCATACTTTTATTCCCTTAACGATGTCCTAGGGAGGGTTGAACCTGTAGGTTCTGCTACGCATGTAACTTACTTGGCTACGGGTTCGCCAACAGTGGAATCAGAGCGTTCGTTAAGGAAATAATCGTCGATTATATATTTAAAATTTATAAAATTCGTGTAAAATAAATTTTAGGGTTTTGAAAATATTATTTCAAAACATCACAAAAATAGTTTCTAGAAATATAATATTGGATATTAGGATTTCCTAGAGTTTTGAGAAATAGTTTTTCAAAATCTATTTTGAAAACGGAATTAATACAATAGGAAAATGAATTTTCCAGCAACATTCCGTTCCCAACAGAATAGTTCCGTTGGGAATGGAATAACACATGAAATTCTCAGTTTTTCAATGTAGGTTCTATTGAGAACGGAAAAGTTCTGTTCCTAATGGAATAAGGCTGAATTTTGCGAAAATTCTAATTTTTGTTATACATGAATTTTTTATTAAAATATGATATGAGTCTTAGATCAGTGATTGTTCTGTGATGTAATTTATGTGTGTGAATGCTTGTAATTTTATTTAATATCTATGACAACAGGTGAGTTGTCCAAAGTTGTAATTATGGCAACCTGTGAGTTGTCCAAAGTTGTACTTTACTTTTCTAGCAATAGGATAATTGTTAGGATAGATATTGTATCAAGACTACAAGGCAAGAATCTTGGAGCAATTTTCGGAAGATGGAATTTGATCTTCGTACACACACATAACGAATGGTTCATTAAAAATGACACCTGCAATCTAGATGTAGATCTAGGATTAGGAACCTCGTGATCATGATCGCTCGTGAGGAATAGGCTCATACCATATTTAACTTAGTTTCTGTGATGTTTATTTTTATTCTAACAACAAAATCCTTCGGAATGTTAAGTAAGGAAGTGCCCCCCATGTCACTGAAGCCCTCAATATTTAGACAGTCTTCCATGTGGGTCATGCCAAAGCTGAGCATATGGGGGATTGTCTTTGTAAAGGAGGGTACGCGGGAAATGGTGTCCGGCATAGGTCCTGCCAAAGCTGATTGTGTTGGATTCTATTTCACCGATACTCATACATGGTTAAACTTAACTGAGCAACAAAGTCGGACTTGGGCTCAGGGCACAAGATGGGATAATACACCGGGCATATGATGCTCATTCCATAAAAGGCAAGTGTATATGATACAATTGAAAATGTTCCTACCTATGAAACCTCATTTAGTTGTAAATGAGGAATTATGCCCTAGGCCAAAGTGTTGGACAAGAGATTAGATTATGAGAAACACATTTATTTAGTTCACATATGATTGAGTGTATGCGTGACTAATATATTTATATATATTAGATCGACCATGAATGACACTTCAGGTTCACGTCATCAGAATATATGATTCTGATAGTAGAACTGTGAACCAACAAATGACATTCTAAACCGTCCCTAGTGATATGTGGGATGCTTATAGAGATAAACATACTTCAAGTAAAAAGCTAAATATCTACACTAGTATATTCGCAGACTGGATGATCATGTTCTGCTGATCATGGACATAGGCATGTCAAGTCTGGAATATAGGTACGTGTTAGAGAACATGTACTAGACTGACCACACTATGAGAACAAGCATGGTATATGTCATTAGTTATTCTCATATGAATCGTGTGCTTGTTCCTACGACCTGAGGTCACCATGGATTTCGGTATGAGGAACTGCATATTTTAAAATGATCTTACGTTATCCGTAACGAGATAATCATTAGGGTCATCATTAGATATGCACTGAATCATGATGAGGAATGTGAGTGACCAAGATGGGATTTGTTCCTCTCGTTAAGAGGGAGATATCTCTGGGCCCCCTGATGAACTAGGACTGAAGGAAATGCATGGCCATGCTCACAATGGATTAACATGTGTTGTTAATATCATTTTGTATTTATTCAGTCTAATTCTCGATCAGGAAAGAGACTTTGCTCAAACTCAAGGATGACATACTTCCATGCCTTGTGATCAAGACATATATCGTAGAATAAAAGGAATAATCAAATGTCTATTCAGATAGGTTTATGATCGCTGATCATTTCATTTAACATGGATAGTCATGACACCAGTCTAGAGGTTACTCATGACTTACGGTCTTTAGAAGATTATTTCCAGTGTTAAATGAAACCTACACGATCACACATAAAACAACGTCTAGTCAGGAGGAAAACACTCTCAAAAGATTATACATATGATGTATAAAATGGAGAAGGAAATAATCAATCATTGGATGATTGATATGATGGATTGTGCAAATCTCAGCACAGTTCTGTTGGCAACAGAGCAATTCTGTTGGCAACATAACTCAGCCAATTCCTTGGCCGCCAATTTTTTAGATTAGAAAACCCTATTCCATTGGCAAAGGAATAGGTCCGTTGGGAACGGAATAAGCGATGGAATTAGGGTTCTAGTTATGCTAACTGAGCAATCATTCGGCTCTCTCTCTAGTATAAATAGATGGGCAATCCCCCTCTATTAGGCAGACAATATAGAGCCTACAGGCTGCCGTAATACAGAGAGAAAGGGAGAGAGCCTCCTGAAAGTATTTCCGGACCCGTCTAGCCGAGTCCGATTATTCCAACGATTCGAAGTTCGACGTGAATATGAGTGGAGGTCTTCTTCTTTGAAGACTAGCGAGTGATCGGTTTCTTTTCCCTAGGAGAAATAAGGAGTTCGTTCGAGTCGAGCTTTAGGAGCACGAAGGAGAAGGAAGAGAGGCGTAGCAATTCAGATCTACATCCGCTGTAATCTCCTGGATCCGGAAGATTCGAGGTATAAATTTTAATAGTTAATCTCGTACTTTTATTCCCTTAATGATGATCCTAGAGAGGGTTGAACCTGTAGGTTCCACTGCGCATGTAACGTACATGGCTATGGGTTCCCGACCAGATCCTCCAAAAGAATTTTACTTGTTATACGTCATTAGCGATTCTTGTAACATAAAGTATTTATAGTTTTTTGACCTGAGAATCTCTCGGTACCCAACATGAGTAATTTTATACTTTAACATAAACTAACACTGCCTTTAACCTGTTGGTCATAATGATTATGATTAGGTATATAATAGATCATGTAGAGGTATGAGTGCAATCAAGACGGGATTTGTTCCTCTCATTAAATGAGAGAGATATCTTTAGGCCTCTTGATGAATCGAACTTAAGAAATACGTGGATATGCTCAAATGAATTAATAAGAGTTATTAATGTCATTTGTTTTGTTCAGTTTAATTCGGGATCAAGAAATATTAATTGATTAATATAAGGATGCTGTATTACATGCCTTATGATCGATATAGATATCGTGTCGATTAATATAAGGATCACGTATTACATGCCTTATGATCGATACAGATATCGCGTGACAAAGGGACTATATACATGATTGTTAATTAGGTAAATCAGATCACCGATATTCTTCACTTAATTTGGGTAGTCATGATGGCTTGCTAGAGTCGCTCATGATCTATAGACTGGCAAGTCTATTGCCAACATTAAGTGAATCTACAGTGATCGCGTACGGAAGCGAATAATTGAAAGAGAAATAAAGACAAGACATGATAACAGAGGAGTAGTACCCAACTCAAGAAATAACATTATTGATAATTGATTGGTTTTCTCTTATAATAGTTAAAAGACCCTTTATATAGGCAAGGTCTGAGAGGTTACCTAAAGAAACTATTGCCTTGTTACTAAATTTATCATACAATACTACCTAATATAAAAGATAAAATAGGAAATAAAAAATACATGGTAATAACGAAATTCCCTTGCCAAGAAACCTAATGCCCAAGAAATCTCCTTCCTAATTTGTAATTATGGAAGGTTGAATGCCTTCATTCACTTCAGCTGCGCGTAAACTCGTCCCAAGTTTATTTCTTCATCTTCATTATTTGGAGTGAGATCTTTAAAATTAAAAATTGCTAAGACTCCATAATTTTTCTGGAAGCTTAATCTTGTAAGAGTTGTCATTGATGCGTTCAAGAACCTTGATAGAGCCATCAGTATGAGTTTTCATCTTTTCAAGTCGATTCGATGTGAAACAGTCCTTACTGGCATGTATCCCTGCTAAATTTCCTTCTTTGAACCTACCACGCTTACGCTGCCTCCCATTGCTCCTTTCGTAATTCGTATTATGTAGCAGAATTCGATATCTCGAGGCATACCACTTCGCATCCTTAACAAATGGAAGTTTGGGAGGTATTTCATCTAGGATAAAGTCTCGGAGATTTTCAAGTAAATATTTTGGTTTTGTTGGATCACCTAGCTTTCGGTTTTGAGAGATAATCCATTTTACTACCTCAGATTCCTTACATTTTTCATGAAATGGGGTTTTGATGAGAAAGATATTATTCTCTGCAATAACTTGATTGTATAGATCTTCAAATTTTAACGCATTGAGTATCACCTTCTTTTCTTCATTCTCAAAAGAATAGATATTTGTAAAATTGTTATGAGAAAGTTTATGGTCATATTGCCAAGATCCATCATGTAGAAAGCGACATGCATCCATAGGTACTACGTGACACCAAACTCATCTCGATATTTAGACCCAATGGAAAAATTCACTAAACACTTTGTTCCTATTTTAAGAGAGTTTTCATTTTGAATCCATGATAATTTATAAGATCCATGATATTTCTCGTCTTGTAAAAGTAATTTATCAACTATAATTGTTGAAACAACATTCTCGTAACTATCATTATTAATAAAAGTTTGGCATATCTTACCAAGAGAAGTGCACTGCGAGTGAAAGACGTTAGAGAACGAATTCATAGTAAAAGCTCGTTGTGTCACCAGTATCTCTCCAGAATCTGCACACGTCAGTTCATCAGTATCTTCTGGATAATCATCGTAAATCTTTGTGGCATCAAAAATCATCATCTCTTTTACGGGATTTTCTCTAATAGTGAATATTTCTTGATTCGGATAATTGTTAACGACGTCAACAGAGGAGATGTCAGTTTTCACATCAGTCGATTTATGGTAGTGCTCTCTCTCTGAAGGCGGGGGTGGAGGAGAGAACTGAAGATGGCATATTGTCGATTATAGAAATGATTGATGTTGTCGTTGGGGCTGCTCGAAAATCCGTGCCTCGATCGGCTGTTGCTGCTTCGGTCAGGGGTGTTGCTCGGTATACCGTGCCTCGGTCGGCACTCGCGGTGTCGGTCAGCAGTGCTTCTCGACGTATCGTGCCTCAATCGGCATTCGCGGCATTGATCAGCAGGCTCCATTAACGTAATACGCTCATGACGTTGTTGTATCTGACTTTTCATCTCTTCGATTAGTCGATCCCTCGCAATGGTTTCGAGAATTGGTCGGGCGGTGGTGGCGTAACGATCTCTTCGTTAACGGACGACAGCCATTGAACCTGCTTTGATACCCACTAATGGCGTACGGAAGCGAATAATTGAAAGAGGAATATGACAAGACACGATAAAAGAGAAGTAGTACTCAACTCAAGAAATAACTTTATTGATAATTGATTGGTTTTCTCTTACAATAGCTAATAAATCCTTTATATAGGCAAGGTCTGAGAGGTTGCCAAAAGAAACCATTACCTTGTTACTAAATTTGTCATACTACATAATATAAAAGATAAAATAGAAAAAATACATGGTAATAACGAAATTCCCTTACCAAGATGCCTAATGCCTAAGCAATCTCCTTCCTAATTTATAATTATGGAAGGTTGAACGCCTTCATACAGGGTCACACACAAAGAACAAACTAAAATGGTGGCAGAAAATCCTAGCGACTTATATGATGAGTTGTATAGGAATGTCACAAAAGATATTGTCATCTTATATGATAAGAGATTATATATATATATATATATATATATATATATATATATATATATATATATATATATATATAAAGAATATGAACACAAAAGATCAAATAATCTAGAAAAATCTAGATGATGACATATGAATAAGAATGAAGGATGGTATACGCATCTCTTGATGTGTTCGAGAGATAACTTTTCACCTCTATATAAGGATATAGAGGGCTCCAAAATTGAATACAACATTATTCTCTCTGTCTCTCTCTCTCTCTCTCTCTAGTCCATTCCCTTTTGTGTGAAAAAAGAAATAAATTATTCATTTTATTTTGTATGACAAAATAATAAAACGGTGCCTTCCTTTTGTATGATGAAATGAAAATGTGTGATTTTATATAAGAGGATATATAGTCGATTTATACATCTTTGTGAGATAAATATAAGAAGAGAAAAAAGATTTTTTCTTATACAAGAGAAGAACAAGCTACTAGCATATATATTGTTCGTCTTCCCATTTTAAGAAGTTTATTCATGTGGATACCGGTAGAGGCGTTCATACTTTCAGCGCTTCTGATCCATTCGGCCTAAGAAGATGAGAACGGATTGTTTGAAGTTTTTGGTGGAGATGAGTTGCGTGTATGATTGGTGGCTTGCGCACGATACAACCTGAATGGACTTGCCGGACAAAAAATCGGTTAGGACGGTAACTGCTTTAAAGGCGCTGGGCAACACGCATGGTTTGAGCGTCACGGATTAAGCATAATCCGAAAGGTATTTTTAAGTTTTCTTTCTTTGATTTAACCGATACGCATGGATCTTCGGGATGAGTTTCAGATGAAATTTTTTGTTTTCTGCTGCATTATGTACATCCGAAATTCAACAGTGTTATCAGAGCGACGTGCGTGTTTCGGTTAAATACGATTTAGATACCATTTATAATTTCGATTTATAAGTATAAGACTTGCATATAGAGTATTCAAATGTTGAATATTCTTAATTGAAAGGATGTAGATGAATTAATTCATGAAAATGTGCATGTAATATATCATATTTGTGAAATGGTTCATATGATGATTAATTCATGAAAATGTGCATGTAATGTATCATATTTATGAAAGAGTTCATATGATAATTAATTCATGAAAATATGTATTCGATACATTAAATGAAAGTGTCGTATTAGTTGCATGGTATTCGGAATTCAATAATCATGTAAACCGATTGGTTTTGGGTTGGTATTAGACTCAAGAGTTGCAATGAAAGATTGTCTCATATGGTGAGTTCGGTTAAGATAACATGCAATGATTGGCTGAGATAACATACCTATACCTGTGTGCATGTACTGGATGGTTTAATTTGCAATAAAATAAAAGATATATCTAAAATAATCCAATGGTGCATGTAAGGGTTTTCTAGTCAAAAGATAAAAGATACAATCAGAAGGTGTGACCAAAATCTGATAAAAACATATGATATTAATAAGTGTCATTAAGTATGATGTGTACTTTTTTGATAACATAATAAAACATAATAATTCATGGCCGAATTAAGTATGCATCTTTTGAAAGTAATAGGCGCTGGTCTACTTTGCAATGAAGGTTAATATGCATAACTTGATTAATTAAAATACATCTCATAATTTGGTCAAACCGGTTACGAACAAATCATATATTGGTGCACGTGACAAATATTGACCAAAATTGTTTGGTTGCACGACAAAATTATATTTGATATTTAAACTATGCATTTGATGCATGAACCAGATTTCACAAAATATAATTAATTGCACTTTAAATGATTCGTACAATATTCAAATATACTTTGATATGGACCAAAAGTTGCGTCCAAAAGTACGATCAAAGAATATGATCCAAAAATTACGAGGATACGATTCGAAGAATACGATCAAGAGATGTGATTCAAAAGTTTAATCCAAAAGATGCGATCAAGATATATGATCCAAAAATTACGTCCAAGAGTTGCAACCAACGGCTGCCACCAACGGGTGCACCCAAGGGATGTGATCAACATGTGTGACCAAGAGGTGAAACCGAAAAGATGCAATCGCAAGAGTCACGACCTCTTGAATAGTTGCGACTTCATGAAAAATTGTATGCGATGAATTGACGTCTTGAAATGGTCAATGCGATGTATTATTTCATGAAAGATTACATATGATTCATTGAATACATGGAAAGATGCATATGATGCATTAAGGTGTAGAAAAAGGTGTTTTGACTGCGTTGACCAGGTGTTGATCATGTTCACTATTGACCCATTGCCTCGACTCTTACTGTGGAATATGTTGACTATTAACTGTTGATAGTTGACTACACTGAGTTTATCTCTTGACTTTTGACCATTGATGTTAACAATGATGACCGCGCCTCAAATTCTACATTCGCAAGATATATATATATATATATATATATATATATATATATATATATATATATATATATATATATATATGTGTGTGTGTGTGTGTGTGTGTGTGTGTGTGTGTGTTTTAACCATACGGATGTAATATATATGTTATGAATATTTTGTAGATTAATTTTCACAAGAATCAGAATATTATATCATTGCTATCATATATCATCAAAAATATGCGAGCACTATTCAAAATATATATCGGAATAATAGTTTGATGATACATGATGGCAATGATATATTATTCGATTTACGTGAAAATTAATCCACAACATATTCATAACATATATATTAGTTGGAATTTGAATTTTTACTTTTTATAACCATTTTACGGGTATTTTAAAAAAACGTATGTTGCAGCATACATATGTTTTTTAGCATTTCCCATATATATATATATATATATATATATATATATATATATATATATATATATATATATTTTACGGGTATTTTAAAAAAACGTATGTTGCAGCATACATATGTTTTTTAGCATTTCCCATATATATATATATATATATATATATATATATATATATATATATATATATAGGGGAATGATATATTGACCCCAAATAATCTGACCCCATTCTTACCCTACTTGATGGGCGGTCCAGATTTGATCTCACGCGGAGCGCGCTTCAAGCTGAAGCTGAAGCGTTCAAAAAACCCTCCGTTTCCTTCCGTCTGCTTTTGATGAGTTCCAGTAGCTTCTTCTCCACGCTCAGCTTCAAAATCCACGCAAGAATTTCTTTCTCTCTCAATCAGAAGCTCAAGCTCAAGCTCAAGCAATCAGAAGCTCAAGCTCTCTCTCTCTCCACCGCCTTCTTCTCTCGCGAAGATTGAAGCTCCCTCTCCGTCGCCTTCTTCTCTCTCGATGCTCTCGCCGAAGAAGCTGCACTTGTCAGCAACTTGCCAAGATCTCGCAGACGAAGCTCAATGACTTAGCCTCCTCCTCTCCTTCCTCTCCTCCTCCTTTCAACTCCGGTGATGAAGCAACTTAATTCAGGTCATTACGTTCTTAATCGTAGGGTTTATGACAGATTTTATTTTTTAATGGCTGAATTAGGGTTTCTTTAATGTCTGGATTGGGGTATCCTTTATGGCTAAATTGGATTATCTTTAATTTGATCTGTTTTATTGTTAAATTTTGGCTGATTTCGATGCTTATTTTGGCTGATTTTTGGGGGAATTTTGAATTGGTTACTGAATTATGACCTTCTTCATGTATGACTTGAAAGACTGATAAGTACTGATTAATTACTGATGAATTGGTTACTGAATTGGTACCTATTACTTTTTGTTGTGTTAATTTAAAGTAACTATACAATGAATATATTGTACTGATTTTGAATGTTTGTTTTGTTGGTCTTGTTTGGGAGCAAGTAAGATGGAGTTAAAAAGAAAATGACTAAAATATTTTTGTATATAAATATTCATGCATTTCTATTAAATTCTTTACATTATTGAAATATATATTTCACTAATCCTAATTATGTACAGAAGATGTGTTGTGTTTTTAAAAAATGCATCAATTCTTGTATTTCTAGAAAACTTACTTTTTCTAATGAAGTTTGAAGATATTCAATACCATTATATATTGATTATTCAAATATTAAATAAGTAATAGTTAAGTTGCACTAATTATATATTATGTAATTAGCAAAATAATATAGTACTTAATTAATGAAGTGGTCTGTATTATTTATACATTATGGTACTAATATTAATTGAAAATTCCTAAGTGCCAAAACAATTATTTATAGATGATGTGGCAGAGAGAGAAATTATTTGGAATTTAAAAATAAGAGAAATTATTTAGAATTATGTAGGGTTTTAACTTTCTTCATGCATATGGATTTTTATTTATTGTACTGATTTTGTACATATTATTGTAGGTACTAGTGGTGTTGGGACATATGGGTGGGGTTTTGAAGAGGAGAACGCCTACATGTGTCCTCGTTGTGTAAGAAGTTGCTTATTGCTTCATGCAAAAACCTCAAAGAATAATGGTCGAGCATTTTACAAATGTCAAGTTTGCGATCACTTTGCTTGGTGGGACGACATTTACTTCGCACCAATCCACCTCAAGTTTCAAGTTGAACGTTTCGAGAATAGATTTGAAGCATTTGAAAAGAAGCAAATGTCGAGATTTGAAAAAAATGAAAAGAATCAAAGAAATCAATTTGTTGTGTTGGTGTCTATGTTATGTGTTATAATTAGTATTGTAATTATGCAAGTATGGGAATAATTTGGTTTACGGTTATTTGGTCGAACTTGAGAGCTTGAGGGTTATTTATTTTATGTTATGTGTTGTGCGTGTACTTGTATGAGGCTTTGGGTTCATGTAAAACTAATGTGTTACATGTGTATTTTTAGATGAAATTTGAGTTTTTGTCAACTTGATCTTCGTTTTTGTTTTCTTTTTGTTGGCCCCATTATTACATGACTAATGAAAAAATACATTAGTTCTCAAGATTGCTGCAAGAGAAGACCAAAAAAAATAAATAAATAATAATACTATTACTTTCATACTGATTACATACTGATGAAAAACACATTTCTAAAATATATAGATTTACACAAAAGTCCCTAAAATGTATAGAATTACACAAAAGTTCCTAAAATGCATAAACTTCAATAAACTTGTTTAATCCTTTTTCTTCTTGTTCGGGCAATTTCTCATGTCATGCCCACCCCCAAGTACCCCGCAATAATTGCATTTTCTTGGCTTATCATTTGACAACTCAACCCCACTTTTCCACCTAATCGAGTTACATTCTTTTTTCCTCCCCTTAGTTTGAGAGATGTGCGGATCGGAAATCAACACTTGAGATGATTCACACGTGACATTCTCGCTTTCCCCCGCATCCATATCTCCCTTTTCTTCATCATTCTCTATTTCTTCATTACCACTCAAATTGAGTTTTGAAATATTTAAGGTTGTCTCCTTGAGACCTTCCATGTAAATTTCATACGCCTCGTTACTTGATGCGGCTAAACATGCCAATTTAGTCGACCCGTCACACATGTGTCTAAGCCTTAAGGCTTCCGATTCGGTTTGGCCTTCTTCCACTCTCTCCTCCGAATCTATATATCTAAATTTATTAGCCCCTTTCAACCATCTTGGGAGAATAAAACCAGGTGGAATAACCCAAACATCATTTCGGTTATAG